>JASANF010016232.1:0-79832 GCA_030248245.1 Trissonchulus sp. WLG1_4
AAAAACTCGAAACTGATAAGTTAGTCCAGTAGAGGTTAAACTTGCACAAAATGCTTAAAATCGTTTAGAAAAACAAAAGTAAGACGTTTTTGTGACTAATGAAGGTTATTGAACTAGTTGGCAATGGGTGGAGGGAACGATACTGACTTCAAATTTTGATATTTGCGTAACCCTTCATGAACATGGAAAAATACGGTTTATTGAGAAGCTATGAAGCTATCCGTTCCTTTTCAGAGTGTGTAAGAGAATATAATGAACCGTGTCTATAATCACTGCTCTATCTAGGGTTGTATATGCTATATATACTGTATGTAAGCCATAAACTACTATAAAGACCTGCTTCATTAATAGGTAGTCGCAAGTAGTGCTAGAAAATTTCATGACAGTTATAATTTTTAGTATCAAATTTTTCGTGACGTCGGACCAGCTTATTTTTTTTACTACTTTATTTTAAGTAACCTCGAGCAGCTGTTTCCTTTCAACAGGCCAACAAAAAAACAAGTTGATTTTACGATAAATTTAATTCAACGGTTCACTTGAATTTTTAGCATTCTCAATTAGAACGGATCTCCATTCAATCAGCGAAATCAAATCAACATTGAAACATACGCCGATCTATATGCTCAAGGCTATATATACATCTATGTATATATTTAATGGAAAAATTTTCGTATTGGAACACGTACATTTCAAGAACAAATCAACATATTCAACCAGAATGCAACAGAATAAAACTTTTAGGCAATTATCCAGGGGTTTGAACTGTTCTATTTGAGTCAAGAAAGCCTTTCTCTAAACGAAATTCTGCCCTTTTTTTGCGAAAAGTATGTAATATGGCGGTTTTCCCGTTTTTTGTGAAAATTTTAGGGAAAAAATTGTTTAAATTAAATTAAGAGTTCAATTTTGAATTGAGAAGTACATTAATTCTTCAAGGTTAAAAGGTTCAAAGGTGAAAGGTCAACGGTTCATACCCACCCTGAATGGCAGAGTTTGAATATACTTTGCAGTTTGCAATGCCAGAACCTTTCACTCTTCTGTCGACTTTAGAAACCCCCCACCCCCCAGTAAACTGGTAAACTGACCGCGAACTTACCCCACCTTAGTCCTACACTCCTTCCTACCCCACCATAACTAATTAGACAAATTTTAAAACAGAAACACTTGCTATTATGGGAGTTATTGCATCTATCTAGTCCAGAAGAAGCGTAATAACCATTGAAGAGTCACCAGTGAATAATAATGACGTTACTAAGACGCAAAATGTAAAATTACACTTCAGAACTACTTTACCATCGATTTCTGGACATTGGAAAAAAAAACTCGGAAAAAAACCGGAAAAAAACCTGAAAAAACCGGTTTTTTTCCGGCCATAATTTTTTCCCGGAAAAAAACCAACCCTGTTGTTTCATAACTCACCCCGCTCACAGTCTCTTCCGGCTTTCTCACAAATTTTCACTCAACACTGTGTGAGTTATGACATTTAATTATATACTGAGTAAGTTAATTAAGTTGCATGTAGGTCAGGTACTACATAGATAAGTGAACAGACATTAAATCGAAACTATATATTATTTTTAGGTTCAAAACTTGCTCCAACAAACTCAGGACAGATTCCAATCAATGTCGGATCAGATTTTGAAAAGAAATATCCTTTTGTGTGAAAAAATGGAGCAAAAATCACTTCAAACAAACCAAGTAAAATAAAATAGGACTTTGTCTTGGGTAGTAGTGAGCCCGTAGCCGTCAAAGGAATACTAATTTCTTAACCCTTAAAGCCTTACACAAAGTGGTCATTTTGTCTGCCGCATAGAATGACCGCCCCAATGTTATGATAGGAACAGGGGTTTTCCTAAACCATTCGAAGATTAGGTACTTCTTCTCACTCAGCAATCTGTATTGTTTTTAGTGTGTATAAGTTAGAGATCGGCCGGGGCCGGTGGGCGGGCCGCGGGCCGCGGGCCGACCGGGCCGACGCTCAGTCAGACGGCCCGGGCCCGGCCCGGTTGCACTGCGGCCCGCGGCCCGCCACCGGGCCTGGCGTGCCGACCTGGCCGACCGCGCCTGCCGGGCCGACCGGGCCGACCGGGTCGCGGGGTGGAGCTTCAGCCCCTGACCCAATCAAATGAAGTTATACATACAGAATTGACGTCACAAACTAACCCCCGTAGAGCAACTGGTCTTCACGGCAACTAGCGAGCTTTGTCTTCAGTTTAATATGAATGTATTTAAGGGGGTAGTGTCGCAAAAGCAGTTTTGCTCATAGGTTGCAAAAAGAGAATCTTTTTGCTTTGAACTTGTACGTTCACTGAGAAACTAGTCCAATGCTATACTGTGTTAAATAAGTACTGCCAGACAGTAGACTACCAATATCTACCAATATCTTGAACCAATCACCGATTGTAAGCCAGACATCACACAATAAGGACATGAAAATTCAAAAAATTCAGCCAGATATCAGATTGGCCAGCTTGTGAAGCACACATAAGGTGTCGACGCACGGTTTTTTGCCACAAATAAAAAAAAGAAAGTGAGTACTTCACTGTTTATGCACAGTTTCACAGTTCAAATAGGAATTACTCCGCAACCACTCAAGCCATTTGCACTAAATTTTGTGTGCATAAACTACAACATATGTCCTTTTAGTCTATGTGAACAAACTAAACAAATAAGTTGATAATTGTGATGAAAAAAATGAATGTGAATAGGTTTTTAAAACGTCTTTTTTCCAACTTTGCGACCTCACTGCAAACAGTATACTGCATCAATTTTGATGAAACTTGGCGAAAATACTTGCATCAACATATATTTTCAAAATATATAAAAAACGATGTCGTATCTTTTTCTAAAAATGTTTTATAGTTACGCAAAATCGACTGCTTTCGCGACACTACCCCCTTAAAAGCAAGTGTTGTGAGCGAGAACTAAAACCAACGGCGGGTGGACTATACTTCCTGTATGTCAGGCTTAAGTTTATATTTTGACTCAAGTGTGCTGCAACAATGTAAAGATTAGTGCAGTTGAAGCATTTTGTAAACGCTTAAGCTGAAACTTAAGTTATTGATTTATTCGGGTGGGGTGCACCCCACCTACATCAAAATTGATACATGTTTCAGTATTTTACCTTTCCGTTCAGCGTCTGCTATTCAATTATTCATTCTACAGCTAGAGTGTAAGGTCCGAATATCTCGCGCCACTCTAGCAAAGCAACAGTGAGAATTCCATAACAGGGGGTTGGTTTATGAAAGAAGCTAAAAAATCAGCAGTTTCCACTTAATCGTGGACCGAGTTTTTGGCTGATCATAGATTCGTTAGCAGAGATTGAGGCAGCTTTACCAGCCCAGACTTGCGGCATGATTTTCACACCTACCCACTGGGCCGCCGGTAATTGTTTCTGGAAAACAGTATAACGACAGATTCCACTACTCTGAGATAGTGTAATTCTGAAAAAAATGTTCTGAAACAACCTTATGCAGTAAAAGGGTAAACACTTTTACTTGCTTGCCTGTACCGTCAACCACTGTACCGGTTTTTAATTTTTTGGAACGAAGTGCTCAACAATAGCACGTCACGATAAATTTGAGCTAAAATATGTCAGAATGCAAAAACATTTTGTGGGAATCGAACACACAAATCGACTACTGTCCAATTCTGAAACAGCGCCTCTGACCACTCGGCTTCGTCGTCATGTTAGTCTTTGAACAAACTAAGGTGATGTTTCTCAAACGCTTAGTAAAGTTGAAATTTTTGTGTTAGGTAATCATTTAGTTAATGTAATTTAATTACATGAATTAATTCTGTGTTCTAACTGCATTTGAATGTTTTCTATAAAATCCTAATACTGTTCCAAAATGTTCCAAGACTGAGTCTAGACAGTCACGTGAATAGAACGTGCACATTGTGTGGAAAACTGACATTTTGTAAAAGTAATAAAATCATAAAACTTTGATAAAACCGGAATTTACTGCATCGCTAATGTGATTTTGACCATTATCAACTGATAAATCGCGATTTGAAAAAAATGAGCGAGAACTTTCCAAGCTGACTTTACACGTTAATCATACACGTTGACCAACATGTTGATGTCAGTTTAACACTATGCAGAGTTGGTTTCAAAACAATAGTTCCTTCTCTAGAAGGAACAAAAATTAGGTGTCAAGAGTGGGGCTGCCTAAACAAAAAAAAACAAAAATACATAGTTATTAAGCAGTATTGTTTACAATATTATGTACATACATATACATATTGCATGTTATCTAATAGTATTCTAATTGGCTGAGCCACACAGCAATCATAGGTATTTAGTATTGATATTTTCGTCATGGATATTTTTCCTTCCATATAATGGGGGGACAGGAAAATATAGGTATTTAGAAAATTTTTCTAAAGGGTGGAGGGGAAATTTTTTATTTTTTAATGTTTTTCCAGGGGTAAAATTTTGACGGGGAAAAATTTCCCTGTGAAAGCGCTTACATGGGGCGTGCAAATGTGTGCAAATTTGAAGCAAATCGGACAATCTAAACTTTTCATTTTAACAGGTAGCCCCCCTTAAGTAGAAACTCAGAAAAGTGCAAATGGCCGTTTTTCAACAGCCTGGAGCAACAATTGGCTAACTGCCCTTGGCCGTTAATTCTTGTTTCAGGCTCACGGGTAACAAACAGCCAACTGTGTAGTTGACCGGTTGTTGCTCAACTGCAAACAGTGTCAGATTTCTACGCTTCCTCAAAAGCAAAAGTTCTAAAATTTCGTTCACTCATGAACCTGTTCGGCTTCTTCAAAATGAAAAAAACCGCCAGCGTCTACTGATTCGCTACGGCGAGTAAATCAATTTTTTTGTACAAGTTGAATTTGGTGAAATACTATTTAGTTACAGCAGTTAGCGCTATAAGTTTTTCGAAACCCATTAGGTAGTACTTTCTGCTACTTCTGTGCCAAATAAGAGCATTCATGATGTCAGCATAAATTCTTGGTGCATCAGGTTAGAAAGCGGCTAACCGCTAATCTTCATCATGTACGTGCAATATTTTGTGACAGTGCAACAACCGGACAAACCATCAAACACGTGTAAAATTTGTGCTGCAACAACCGGCCAACTGCAGATCAGAGTTTTAAGATTGCTTCGGAAAAAATGTCAGTTCAAGCTTTTCGGCTGAAATTTTACAGCAAAACAGAGAGAAAGTTGAGGTTTAATTTAAGCTATTGCTTGTAAAAAATGGTTGAATAAATGCTTGATCAAAGTGTTGCAAACTTTAAAGTCGATTTTCTCATTTTCAACTTTTTGTAAGTTAGCCGGTTGTTGTTCTAGGGGACCGATATGTATATAGTTTAAAAGAGTGGCTGTAATTTTAATCTGTAAACGTTTTAAAATTTTTGCCTTTCGCCAACACTAAATCACAGGTCACAACCTACATAAGTGCAATAGGCTCGGTAAAAAGTTCATGGCTAATATTATAGTGGCAGTGAGTTCTTCTTGGACTGTTGGGCGTCATTTTTCGGCTTCGTCCATTCCAGCTTGTGACATTAGATCGGAGATATTTCTTTCCAAGTCATCTATGCGACGTCCCATTTCGTCAAGTGAAACTTACTGGTTAAGGAAGAAATTAGTCAATAGATTGTCATACGAAATTTGATCAGATCTTATTCCTACCTGCTGAGGCGACTTTCGGCGTTTAAAAGCTATGCCTAAGGTTCTAGTTAGCTTGGCTAGTCACGACACTCATTCATCTAATCTGATTAAAATGGTGCTAATAAAGATTCTGATATTTTAGTTTGTAACAAAATGAGTATGACGTATCGGCTTAGCCTACCAAATTGTTGGTGACTTTATCTACCTGCGGTCATCAGTGATCGGCAATTCCTTTGTAAAATGGTGCAAAAAACGAACGCGTATTTGTAAACTAGGCACAACGACAAAACGTGTTGATCCACCAATTTTTTTACAATTTAGAATACCTAAATGTATATCTAGGTTCAGTTTTCTTTACATTCCAAAATATATAAGTTTCTAGATCTTTCACAATTCATCATTATTGGCATGCACAATGCAGCACAGACAGACCTGCTTCTAGCCTGTGTATACTACTGTACTTATACTAGAGATCGGCCGCTAACCCACGTGTCGGCCCCGGCCGGCCCGGGGCCGCAGCCATTTTCACCGGGTCGGCCCCGGGCCGGCCCGGGCCTGGCATCGGACCGCGGCCCACCACCGGCCCCGGGCCGCGTGGCAGCGGGCCGGCCCCGGGCCGGCCCGGGGCCGTTGCAGTCGGCCCGGGGCCGGCCCGGTCGGCCCCGTCGGCCCGGGGCCGGCCCGGTCGGCCCCAGCCGGCCCGCTGTTTGCCGGGAATCGGCCCGGGACCGGCACGGTCGGCCCGGTGGGCCCTGGTTGGCTTGATCAGTAAATAAAATAAAGACTGCTAAAGTCCAAGGACGACTGTCTGTAGCTCACTAATAATTTACAGACAACTGTAACGTTTTGCATTACAGACACAAAGCTGCCCCTTAAAGTAGTGTTATTCCCCAGCTGTTGCTTTGCTAAGATAGCGCGAGATCTCGGACCTTACACTCTAGCTGTAGAATGAATAATTGAATAGCAGACGCTGAACGGAAAGGTAAAATACTGAAACATGTATCAATTTTGATGTAGGTGGGGTGCACCCCACCAAATAAATCAATAACTTAAGTCTCAGCTTAAGCGTTTACAAAATGCTTCAACTGCACTAATCTTTACATTGTTGCAGCACACTTGAGTCAAAATATAAACTTAAGCCTGACATACAGAAGTATAGTCCACCCGCCGTTGGTTTTAGTTCTCGCTCACAACACTTGCTTTTAAGGGGGTAGTGTCGCGAAAGCAGTCGATTTTGCGTAACTATAAAACATTTTTAGAAAAAGATACGACATCGTTCTTTCTATATTTTGAAAATATATGTTAAGGCAAGTACTTTCGCCAAGTTTCATCAAAATTGATGCAGTATACTGTTTGCAGTGAGGTCGCAAAGTCGGAAAAGTGACGTTTTAAAAACCTATTAACATTCAATTTTTTCGTCACAATTATCAACTTATTTGTTTAGTTTGTTTACATAGACTAAAAGGACATATGTTGTAGTTTATGCACACCAAATTTAGTGCAAATTGCTTGAGTGGTTGCGGAGTAATACCTATTTGAACTGTGAAACTGTGCGTAAACAGTGAAGTACTCACTTTCTTTTTTCTTATTTGTGGCAAAAAACCGTGCGTCGACACCTTATGTGTGCTTCACAAGCTGGCCAATCTGATATCTGGCTGAATTTTTTGAATTTTCATGTCCTTATTGTGTGATGTCTGGCTTACAATCGGTGATTGGTTCAAGATATTGGTAGATATTGGTAGTCTACTGTCTGGCAGTACTTATTTAACACAGTATAGCATTGGACTAGTTTCTCAGTGAACGTACAAGTTCAAAGCAAAAAGATCTCTTTTTGCAACCTATGAGCAAAACTGCTTTCGCGACACTACCCCCTTAAATACATTCATATTAAACTGAAGACAAAGCTCGCTAGTTGCCGTGAAGACCAGTTGCTCTACGGGGGTTAGTTTGTGACGTCAATTCTGTATGTATAACTTCATTTGATTGGTTCGAGGCTGAAGCTCCACCCCGCGACCCGGTCGGCCCGGTCGGCCCGGCAGGCGCGGTCGGCCAGGTCGGCCCGGCAGGCCCGGTGGCGGGCCGCGGGCCGCAGTGCAACCGGGCCGGGCCCGGGCCGTCTGACTGAGCGTCGGCCCGGTCGGCCCGCGGCCCGCGGCCCGCCACCGGCCCCGGCCGATCTCTAACTTATACACACTAAAAACAATACAGATTGCTGAGTGAGAAGAAGTACCTAATCTTCGAATGGTTTAGGAAAACCCCTGTTCCTATCATAACATTGGGGCGGTCATTCTATGCGGCGACCAAATGACCACTTTGTGTAAGGCTTTAAGGGTTGAGGAATTAGTATTCCTTTGACGGCTACGGGCTCACTACTACCCAAGACGAAGTCCTATTTGTTACTTCGTTTGTTTGAAGCGATTTTTGCTCCATTTTCACACAAAAGGATATTTCTTTTCAAAATCTGATCCGACATTGATTGGAATCTGTCCTGAGTTTGTTGGAGCAAGTTTTGAACCTAAAAATAATATATAGTTTCAATTTAATGTCTGTTCACTTATCTATGTAGTACCTGACCTACATGCAACTTAATTAACTTACTCAGTATATAATTAAATGTCATAACTCACACAGTGTTGAGTGAAAATTTGTATCAAAACCAGAAGAGACTGTAAGCGGGGTGAGTTATGAAACAACAGGGTTGGTTTTTTTCCGGGAAAAAATTATGGCCGGAAAAAAACCGGTTTTTTCAGGTTTTTTTCCGGTTTTTTTCCGAGTTTTTTTCCAATGTCCAAAAATGATGGTAAAGTAGTTCTGAAGTGTAATTTTACATTTTGCGTCTTAGTAACGTCATTATTATTCACTGGTGACTCTTCAATGGTTATTACGCTTCTTCTGGACTAGATAGATGCAATAACTCCCATAATAGCAAGTGTTTCTGTTTTAAAATTTGTCTAATTAGTTATGGTGGGGTAGGAAGGAGTGTAGGACTAAGGTGGGGTAAGTTCGCGGTCAGTTTACCAGTTTACTGGGGGGTGGGGGGTTCTAAAGTCGACAGAAGAGTGAAAGGTTCTGGCATTGCAAACTGCAAAGTATATTCAAACTCTGCCATTCAGGGTGGGTATGAACCGTTGACCTTTCACCTTTGAACCTTTTAACCTTTGAAGAATTAATGTACTTCTCAATTCAAAATTGAACTCTTAATTTAATTTAAACAATTTTTCCCTAAAATTTTCACAAAAAACGGGAAAACCGCCATATTACATACTTTTCGCAAAAAAAGGGCAGAATTTCGTTTAGAGAAAGGCTTTCTTGACTCAAATAGAACAGTTCAAACCCCTGGATAATTGCCTAAAAGTTTTATTCTGTTGCATTCTGGTTGAATATGTTGATTTGTTCTTGAAATGTACGTGTTCCAATACGAAAATTTTTCCATTAAATATATACATAGATGTATATATAGCCTTGAGCGTATTAGATCGGCGTATGTTTCAATGTTGATCCAATTTCGCTGATTGAATGGAGATCCGTTCTAATTGAGAATGCTAAAAATTCAAGTGAACCGTTGAATTAAATTTATCGTAAAATCAACTTGTTTTTTTGTTGGCCTGTTGAAAGGAAACAGCTGCTCGAGGTTACTTAAGATAAAGTAGTAAAAAAAATAAGCTGGTCCGACGTCACGAAAAATTTGATACTAAAAATTATAACTGTCATGAAATTTTCTAGCACTACTTGCGACTACCTATTAATGAAGCAGGTCTTTATAGTAGTTTATGGCTTACATACAGTATATATAGCATATACAACCCTAGGTAGAGCAGTGATTATAGACACGGTTCATTATATTCTCATACACACCCTGAAAAGGAACGGATAGCATCATAGCTTTTCAATAAACCGTATATGTCCATGTTCATGAAGGGTTACGCAAATATCAAAATTTGAAGTCAGTATCGTTCCCTCCACCCGTTGCCAACTAGTTCAATAACCTTCATTAGTCACAAAAACGTCTAACTTTTGTTTTTCTAAACGATTTTAAGCATTTTGTGCAAGTTTAACCTCTACTGGACTAACTTATCAGTTTCGAGTTTTTTTCCGTTTTTTTCCGACCCCTCGGAAAAAAACGGAAAAAAACTGAAAAAAACCGTTTTTTTCCGGGAGTTTTTTTCCGGTGCCCATCCCTGTGAAACAACGCTTTACTTTCAGTCAGGTGTACTGTGGTAAAAGTTTATAAAAATAGGGCAGGTAATATTTAATTACAATTGTAACAAAACTTACTTCACTGGCTAGTCCGGATAATTCTGTACTAAATGAAATATTGCCAGCTGGATTGCCTTTGCTGAAAGTATCATCCATGTTCAATCGGCCCCAGCCAAAAGTCATTAATTTAGCATAAACTAGTCTAAAATATATACCGCAAAGCTATAGTGATACACGCTAACTAACTACATACATGCAGAATTTTGAAGAAAAAGCGTCTCTTTTGTTATTATTTACATGCAAACAAGAGTACATAATAGTGTCTCACTCTTTATAGAAGAAGAGTGAGACACTCTCCTTTCTGCCTGTGTTAAAGCGCAGGCAGATGCGCTCGTCATTTCCAGCCCACATGTTGCCGTTTTATGCAACATGTGGGTAGCCAATCAGATGCGAGCTTTGCTTTTGATTGGCCAGACTCGTGCTCCGAGCAGCAGTCAAGTAACCATAGCAACCACAGAAGACATGTCTGTCTGATGCTGATTGGAGCACGTGAGTCCGCCTGCGTGCTGATTGGAGCACGTGCACAGGCGTCTAGCCAATCAGAAGCAAAGCTCGCTTCTGATTGGCTACCCACATGTTGCATAAAACGGCAACATGTGGGCTGGAAATGACGAGCGCATCTGCCTGCGCTTTAACACAGGCAGAAAGGAGAGTGTCTCACTCTTCTTCTATAAAGAGTGAGACACTATTATGTACTCTTGATGCAAAGTATATAAATCGGATTAACTAGTTAGCCAAGTCAAAACCTTAGCTTCGATAGCTAACTTTTGTGCTTCTTAATCGAGTGCAATGTTTCTAGCTTTGGGTGCAAGAAGTGCCTAGTTCAGTTCAGGGATGAGCCTCGTTTATTACCTTTTTTTGTGAAACCCAGTTTTATAGAAACTCTACATACTTTGTACATTAATTTACAACCAGTATGTGCCAGTTTTTAAAGACAGCTGAAAATGGTATTTAGATTCTACTAGTTCTGCAACGGGCGAGTTTTATGTTTCCTTTGGATTACCGTTATTTTATTAATAACGGTAATAAACGTAATAATAATGATTTTTAATATTAATTTTTACATAATATGAACTATACTAAAAATAATGATAATGACAGATTCTTCATCATACTTCTCAATACTTCTCAAAAATGTAGTACAACCTGTTGTAAGCGTGGCACAAGGCATAATTTTTTGATAAAAAGTGTCTGGGGCTGATTACAGCGGTTTTTGTCCGGGCGCCAAGGTCAAGACTAACGTCAACTTTTAGTAATGGGGTCATGTGACCCATCAATCGAAAGCGCTTTATCTCACCAATCGAATAATGAAACTCCCAAGTCGCTACGACCCGCATAACAACCGTTATGGGACTTTAAAGGAATTCACCCCATAGAACACTGTTATCATAATTAAATCGTAATTACTACATTACGAAAAGTGTTCTTTTTCTCACATCCTTAAAGGCGCCATAACTGGCCTTTAGGAGCTCGGACGGACACAAGAATGGTATCATTGGATTGCTGGCGTGCAGGGCTTTCGAAAGAGGGGTCACATGACCACCTGGCACTTCAGATTACCCCGAAATAAATATCTCAGGGTACGCTCACGTGACAGGGTCATGTGACCCATCATTTGAAAGCTCTAACGATTTCCTCTCAAATGACATCAAAATTATTATTGTACCACTACCGTATCCAAAGTTATGGCCCCTGAAAAGTTTTCATAAAAGGGGCTGATTGTATAGATCACACCATGAGCAAGAGTACATAATAGCGTCTCACTCTATATAGAAGAAGAGTGAGACACTCTCCAGCCTGCCTGTGTTCTAGCACAGGCAGATGCGCTGGTCGTTTTCAGGCTACATGTTGACATTCTATGCAACATGTGAGTGTGACTGGCCAATCAGAAGTGAGCTTCTATTCTCTGATTGGCAGACGCCTGTGCACGTGCTCCAATCATAAAACGGGATAGGAATAAAGGTTAATAACTCATTATTTATTCATAGTCTGCTTGCAAAAACATTAAAAAAGGTTTGCAAATACCTCTAGGGATACTTTGGCAAACCTTCAGCGAAATTGATTGAGAAACTTTGAAGAAATTCAGAAAAGTTTATATCTCAAAAGTTTCCCAATCAATTTCGCTGAAAGTTTGCCAAAATATCCCTAGAGGTATTTGCAAACCTTTTTTAATGTTTTTGCAAGCAGACTATGAATATATAATGAGTTATTAAGCTTTTATTCCTATCTTAATGCTTATCAACGCATCAGCGATTATATACTAAAGTGTGTTACGCAGGGAATCTACGCGCTGATTGGCTAGTCACATGTTGCATAGAATGTCAACATGTAGCCTGAAAACGACCAGCGCATCTGCCTGTGCTAGAATACAGGCAGGCTGGAGAGTGTCTCACTCTTCTTCTATATAGAGTGAGAAGCTATTATGTACTCTCGCCATGAGTGATCAAATCTCTGAGCAATTGAATTTAGGTAAAAATTTAAAAAAAATTTTGTTCATTTTTTTGATAATGTAACATAAAACAGACTAAACTAAGACAACTATGATATAGTCTAACTAGTCTAAACTAGACGCACTAGACTTGTATTAATATTAAAAATCGTTATTAAAAATACTTTTAATATTAATTATTTTATTAATATTAATATTAAAAATAAATGAGCTGCGCTATTTTTATTAATATTTAATTAAAAATAAATTAGGTTGGCTATTTGTATTAATATTAAAATTAAAAATAAATAATAAGGTATAATAAATAAATTAATAATTAAATAATAATTATTAATTAATTAATAAATTATAATTAAATAATTAGGTGTGTACACTATATATTTATATTAATATTAATATTAAAATTTATGGGCATTATTAATATTAAAAATAGCTGTATTTTTAATAGTGCTTGAATAGGCAGTCGGTTAGGCTGTCATTTTGTCAATGACGTGCAATCTTACTTGTATACTCCCTGTAAATTGTGTGTTTTCTATGTTTTATTGAGCCTCAGCGTGAAAATTCAATTCATATTTATATGAATATTAAAATTAATATTAAAAAGCTTTTAAGCTTCTATTTATATTAATATTAAAAATAAAATCAGAAACACTATTTATATTCATATTAATATTAAAAAAATTTGACATGCTATTTATATTAATATTAAACTATTAAAATAACGATACTTTGGATCATAGACAGTCTTGCCTTCGCACAAGGACAAGTCCACTTCTCACTCAATTGAAGAGCTTCTTACCTATTTTAGCTGGACATTATACCTATAGTACCTATATTTGGAACAGCTCTGTTGACCGTACCGTATGTATAAATATACTCTATTTCCTCGAATAAAACCCCAGGGGCTTACTGGGTAGTACTATTCAAATCTATAGGTAAAGGTCGAACGTATCCTAGGAAATGTGCTAGCCAGTAGCCAGGTATTAACCAAAACAGATCTCTGTAGTTTGTTTTTTGTAGCTACTTGGTTTTCTTTTCGAAGAGTGGCGTTCCTGCTTTTGACCTCTGCGACTCCACTAGGTAGTGCAATCAGCAAAGTCTGACATAGTAAGGGAATCGGAAAATTAATACTTTGGTGACAGTACGTACAAGATAGTGATTAAAAAAGCATTGACGTAATCAGCACTTAACCTACACCCTACAGGACAAGCACATGCTAGGTTTTATTAGTAGAAGTCGTTAGGTAACCTAGAATCAGCAAATTAAAGACTCCGTGATCGTGAAAGTATTAGCCCTAACCAAAAGTATTAATCTCATTTCTTTATTTCGTATTATCTTGCAAATAAGTCTATATAACAATCTTGATGATGATAATTCTCTCAATGGGTGGCAAGCCTGAATGCTGAATCAGTTTAATGAAATGTCTATGTTTAGAATCAACGTTACAACAACACAATAAATCTTTCTCGTATTAAAAAATTTTCAATTTTTTACATTTTTTAAGATTTAAATAGTTAGCTTCATAGTGACAGATTGTTTTGTATCTTACCTACGTGCTTAATTTCCAAAACATGTATAATCTTTTCACTAAAAAGGTCGCAGGAGTGATTAATAGATTTAATATAGAAGCAAATATTTGTAGTTATGCGCCCTTGTCTTGAAATAATGAAAGAGAATGGGAGGTTATATTTTCTTATTAACCTTTTTCAAAACATTCTCGTCAGAAATTAATGTAATAAGGTACAGCAATTGCCCACAGCTGGTTTTTTGTACCGCCTTACAATGAATAAAACCTAAAAGCTACGTGGAATAGTGCCAGTCGGTTAGCAATTTCCTTGGCGGTGCTTACAAAAGTTTAAGGAATATCTTTCACTTCAATATCAACAAAACTATTACAAGTGAGTTTGGTTCAAAGTTCGTGGTGACTCGTAAACTCAGTTTTACCAAGAGTACATAATAGTGTCTCACTCTATTTAGAAGAAGAGTGAGACACTCTCCTTTCTGCCTGTGTTATAGCGCAGGCAGATGCGCTCGCCAATTTCAGGCCACATGTTGCCGTTTTATGCAACATATGGCTGGCCAATCAGCGCGTAGATTCTCTGCGAAACACACTTTAGTATATAATCGCTGATGCGTTGTTTTGTTAAGCATTAAGATAGGGATAAAAGGTTAATAACTCATTATTTTTTCATAATCTGCTCGCAAAAACATTAAAAAAGGTTTGCAAATACCTTTGGGGATATTTTGGCAAACCTAACACTAGTAGAGTTCTTTCACTACCCAAATTTTGCAGACCGCGCCACAGCCACAGGCACTATTAGCAAAAGTACATAAAAGTCCCTATTATGCACTCTTGCTATAAGCCTGGCATTGCAATCTATTAACATTAATTTAATTAATTACGCAATTCATTCACTACTCAAATTTCGCGCGCAGGACCAGGCTCTGAGCGGCAGGGCCGGCGCATACCAGTCCGCCAGCAATGCAGAGCATGAGTGCATGACTGACTACAGTCACAGTGATAGAAGTGATATATACTAGATTGTGATAGCCCGCGAGCCCATAGAAACTGTCGGCCCCCAATTTTACGACAACAAACAATTTCGCATGTACATTATGTAGTCAATGTACTAATGCTAATGCTATTGCTATGCTAGTGTGTAGTGTGTACTAGGGCTGGGCACGGACGGTTACACGGTACGAACCGTGTACACGCGTGTAACCGTGTACACGCTAAGCTTAACGTGTACACGGTTAGGGGTCACTATCAGCGGTTACTTAGCGGTTACAGCGTGTACACGTTAAGACACAGTACCCGCGGATACTGTAACCGTTTACTCTAAACGGATAGTGTGAACGGTTACTCTAAACGGATAGTGTAACCGGTTACTCTAAACGGATAGTGTAAACGATTACTCTAAACGGATAGTGTAAGCGGTTACACTATCCGTTTTCCGACTTTGTGTACCCGTTAAGAAAAATGTTCGGTTGGCTGCTGGATTTATGCAAAATAGCGTACAATCGTGCGCAAGCGATTTGCCTGTGTGTTACTTTATATACGCATGTGTGTGCAAGCTATATTCTTCAAGGTATATAAAGGCATTTATTTATACTGACAGCTCAGCAATGTCCCAGTAGCCCATATGGTAGCTTGCTGGTCTGCAGATCTAGTGATGGGTGGTTCGTATCTTCCCTTGGTCATTCCTACTCCTCTGCTTCTTGACGTTTAGTAACCGTGTAAGCGTTTAGTAACCGTGTAACCGGTTAGTAACTGTGTAACCGTTTCCGTGTAACCGTTTAGTAACCGTGTAACCGTTTAGTAACCGTGTAACCGGTTGGTAACCGTGTAACCGTGTAACCGCTTGTAACCGTGTAACCGTTTACACGGTTACAGTATCCGTGTAAACGGCTACACGGATATTTAGCGTGTAAACGGTTACACGGTTACACAGATAATTAGCGTGTACACGCGGATAATTGCAGTAACCGTTAGTTAGCGTTTACACGCGGTTACTAGCCTTCGAAACTAACCGTGTACACGGATAGTGATTTTGTAACCGTGCCCAGCCCTAGTGTGTACAGTGTAGTGTACTCCATAATTTTTAAGATCCGGGAAATCTTTCAACGAAAGTCAATTAATTGGCTGATGGAAACGCTCCGAAACGTTTCGCAGGGGGATGAAGGAGTGACTGAAACCAAGAGTACATAATAGTGTCTCACTCTATTTAGAAGAAGAGTGAGACACTCTCCTTTCTGTTTGTGTTATAGCGCAGGCAGATGCGCTCGTCATTTCCAGCCCACATGTTGCCGTTTTGTGCAACATGTTGCTGGCCAATCAGCGCTTAGGTTCTGTGCGAAACACACTTTAGTATATAATCGCTGATGCGTTGATAAGCATTAAGATAGGGATAAAAGGCTAATAACTCATTATTTATTCATAGTCTGCTTGCAAAAACATTAAAAAATGTTTACAAATACCTTTGGGGATATTTTGGCCAACTTTCAGCGAATAAGAAACTTTTGAGATATAAACTTTTCTCAATTTCTTTAAAGTTTCTCAATTAATTTAGCTGAAAGTTTGCCAAAATATCCCCAAAGGTATTTGCAAACCTTTTTTAATGTTTTTGCAACCAGACTATAAATAAATAATGAGTTATTAACCTTTTATCCCTATCGTAATGCTTATCAACGCATCAGCGATTATATACTAAAGTGTGTTTCGCAGAGAATCTACGCGCTGATTGGCCAGCAACATGTTGCACAAAACGGCAACATGTGGGCTGGAAATGACGAGCGCATCTGCCTGCGCTATAACACAGGCAGGAAGGAGAGTGTCTCACTCTTCTAAATAGAGTGAGACACTATTATGCACTCTTGCTGAAACTCAGGGGATTGTACATATATCTGCATGTGCCTACAAAAATATTGTCCGTTACTTTCAGTGTCCAAGTACGGATTGTCATTGTCTCAAATGTCATCACTGATATCCGTTCTAGCCATTATCGTAACAGAAACGGTAAGAAAAAAAGTAAAACAAGAACAATTTCAATTTCTTTAGCTGGACACAGTGGACGTTTCATTTATAGTCTGTGTCAGGGCAGGACATTGAAATTATTAACTAAAGTCTAACCAAAAACTGTATGTATGCAACTTCATTGCTTCATAGCAGCTTAGTCGTTAGAGGTAACCCCCATAATGTATATATCATTCGAAAGCATTTTTGATTGAGATTTTAATGAAATTAAATTATTTCGAAAAATTTGAAGTAAAAAATTCTAATTCAAATAATATCAATTTTTTCTGCCTAATTATAGGAAACCTAATGTATTATATATCATTCGATAGCCCGTTCCATTCTGCTTCTAACGATATATACATCATCACTATAGCATGCACCTGTCAAAAATTATCTATTTTTATATTTTTGATTTTTCTATTGAAAAACGTCATTTTTGGCCGGTTTTATTCGCTGTAACTCAGCAAATACTCAACCAAATCTGACAAATTTTGCATCAATAGACGCGTTATGACCTCGCGCGGTCTGTGAAAGTAATAAAATTTCAAAATTTGATACTAAATGTGTCAATATTTGTCAGGTTTACAGTCATTTTTCAGCAATTTTTGTTCAATATTAGGTAGTTAAAATAATTGGTGCTACATTAAAGTTCAGTTCTTTAGCTTTCATTTGATACTAAAAACATGTGCTTTTGATTGCATTGAGCAAAGTTATGGAAAAAATAAATCATTATTCACAGTATACGAGTATGTGTGCACCCATAAAAATTTATACACGCATATCAGCGTGTAAAATGTTTGAACGCATGCACATGACATGCTCATCAAGCACTAATTTTTGACAAGTAATGAAAACAGCTATATCTTTTTGCTGCATAACTTTGTTCAATCCAATCAACTGTTTTTAGTATCAACTGCTATGTTTTTAGTATCAGATAAAAGCTAAAGATCTGAACTTTAATGTGGTACTAACTATTTTAACTAATCTTGAACAAAAATTGCTGAAAAATGACTGTAAACCTGACAAATATTGAAAAATTTAGTAACAAAATTTGAAATTTTATTAGTTTCACAGACCGCACGAGGTCACAACGCGTCTATTGATGCAAAATTTGTCAGATTTGGTTGAGTATTCGCTGAGTTACAGCGAATAAAACGGGCCAAAATGACGTTTTTCAATGGAAAAATGAAAAATAAAAAATCGATAATTTTTGACAGGTGCATGCTATAGTGATGTTGTATATCGTTAGACGCAGAATGGAATGGGTTATCAAATGATATATAATACATTAGGTTTCCTGTAATTAGGCGAAAAAAATCTATTTTGTTTGAATTAGATTTTTTGACTGCAAATTTTTCGAAATAATTTAATTTGATGAAAATCTCCACTAAAAATGCTTTCGAATGATATAGACATTATGGGGGTTACCTCAAACGACTAAGCTGCTATGAAGCAATGAAGTTCCATACATACACTTTTTGGTCAGACTAGGTATAGGACTATGTTATTCAATGTCGCAATGGCTTGCTAAGCAAAAAGCAGGTATTTTACCTACACTGTTTAAGAAAAAAATCTGATACGGTTTTTTCATTATGTTTACTGTGTATATTATATTATGTAAGTCAGGTGAAAAATCAGTGTTTATGCGACCGAATATAGACTTCATGAAACTAAAAATGACCACATTGCTTTGAGTGACCAAAAGGCAGTGTACGTACCTACACGTCGATCTTATGCTTTGCTTCAGCGTACAATGCCAAACCCGAAGAAAGCAGGTACTAAAACCATCGTCATTTCGACGATCATCATTGATGCTGCTGAAATTGCCAACAACGTCTCAGCTGCCGTCAAAAATAAATCAAAAGAACACAAGAACAAGTCAAGATCTAATCGGCATCATTTTCGGAACTGTTTCTGGTCTTCGATCCAATGTGCTGTGTTTCGACGTTATTTGGATTCTCAGTAAAATGGCATATTTTCTTACTGTGCTTGTCGCTCATGAACTAAACGCAGAAATTGCTTCAAGGTTTTTTCCTGTTCAGTTAATGAAATGTAAAAAATTATGTTTACAAGGGTTGCAATATTATTGTCTTCTTTAGCGTGATATTGTCTTGTGGTAGTTACGTTTTCGACAGTTTTTATAGCTTGGTACCTATAACTTTTGATTGACTTCATGAATTTAGTAGCGGTCTTTTGCACGTTAAAGAAATTGATTAGTAGTATCTTTCATCAGATAGCTTACATTTCTAACAAGTTTGCCACCAGACACTGTTAAATTAGTCAAATTTCATTATTTTTAGCTTGTTTCATGTTTTGCTAGCAAAATTGACAGTTTACTTTATAACTATCTGGCAACTTCATTCTTTGCAACAACATAGTCAATGCTAGTCACAGTCACTCCGAGCTACTGTTATTTTAATAATTAATATTAATATTAAAAGTCTGTATTTAAAATACTTTTAATATTAATATTTTTATTAATATTAAATTAAAAATAATTTGAGAATTTTATTTATATTAATATTAAATTAAAAATATTTCAGGAACTGTATTTATATTAATATTAAATTAAAAATAAATTGAGAATTTTATTTATATTAATATTAAATTAAAAATATTTTAACAATTGTATTTATATTAATATTAAATTAAAAATAAATTGGCCGTATTAATATTAAAAAGCACTTTATTTTTAATATTCTTTTTAATAACGGCTGGGCATATACAAGACAAGTATATGCCTATGCAGAAACTGACACGCTGCATTTATATTAATATTAAAAATGCATTTTATACAATTTTAATATTATTTTAAATACAACGTAGCTCGTGTGTTCGCTTTTCAACCCGAACCCCAGCATGTGAAGTCACATTGGCATGGATATTATTATTATTATTGTGTTAAGTAAGGGGCCCACTCCTTTGGGGGGGAGCTACCTGTAAAAGTGAAAATTTTAGGTTCTCCGATTCGCTTCAAATTTGCACACAATGTAGCACCAGGGAAGGCGCATCGCAGATGTAACAAACTGGAAGCAATGCTTTTGCCAATTTTTTGCTTGGGGCTTCCAAAAAATCAACTTTACTTGTAAATCATAGGTGCAAAATAACAGTTTTTGTGGTTGCAAAGCGTCCCTTTACCCGAAATTTTTGTCAATACTGACGATGTTGATTTTTGCATGATTCGATAGCCCAATGTCATGTCTCAACCTCTATGATCCATTTATTTAAATTTTTGTCCATGGCCTGAGCAGTGATGCCAAATGCAAAATCACTCAAATTGGGCGGGCCCAAAAAACGTCGTTTTTTCACATTTTGGCCTCAATTATAGAATTGAAAATGCATATAAAAAATCCGGATCATACGATTTTGCACATACATTCTGCCTGATTGGCTTGATGAGGTTTGTGTTAAAACTGTCCAACTAAGGGCTACAATTAGGCTTTTTTTGCCTATATAAATACACTGGCAAACGCAATGAACCAAAAGTGTTCTTAATTGTTCTTATCTGAGGTTGGGGTGCCTTAGGGGAGTAAAATATGTGAAAATAAGCAAAACTGGAGAACTTTGATTTTTGACCCGGGTAGCCCCCCCCCTTAACCCGCCGTCCGCAGAGGAGCCAGTTGACAAACCACGTGATGAACTGCCAATTCGGGACTACAGTACTTGACAACTGACATGTTTATTTTAGTCCACTGAACTTTAAATTTTTTTCAGGAAGTGTACATCTTTGTGTTTAGCGTCCAAATTTTGGACCCACTGCCACATAACAAAAACTGAGCTTTACTCAGCAATGTACACATGTGACTTTTTTATCGTAGAAGTAGTTTTTTTGTGGCCGCATTAAGATTTTCGACTGCGACGTCAGCCGTCAGCCCAGCCTTCTACAGTCAGATACAGTCAATGTTGTAGTTTAGTACTAGCCTTCGCCCTTTAAGTATGGCAGGTGCACGGTTGCTATGTTAATACTATAGGGTGAGGTTACATATGCCTGAGCGATGGCAAAAAGTTTTGAAACTTTCTGATTATAGTAAAACCTCAAGAAACTGTTTAGTCCGATTAAAATTAACCCTTTAATCCGGTAAAGGAATAAACCCTAGGATTCTTTGAATTCACTATTTCTTTAAACTCTATTGAATTATTCTCTAGAATAATGTAGGGTTCTCCAGGGGCGTAGCCAGGGGTGGTAGGGAAATGGGGGGATTCACCGCCCCCCCACAAAAACTTTTTCGACTGAAATATTACACAAGGGTTCCCCTCCCCCTGTCACGGATAAAAGTGTCCCCCCCCCCCAAAAAAAAATTGTCCCCCCGGACACTTTCATCTAGATACCTAAAAATGTCGCCCCGGACACTTTTATCTAGATGTAATTGTCCCCCGGATACTTTTATATGGATAAAAGTGTCCCCTCTTGGATAAATGTGTCCCCCCTCCCGGACACTTTTATCCGGATTATAGTGTCCCCCCGGACACATTTATCTGGATAAAAGTGTCCGGGAGGGGGACCACATAGAAAGGTGTCCGGGTGTGACAAATTTTAGGGGGGACACTATTATCCGTAACACCCCCAATGGTTTTTATGGTCCGGTCTCCAATTGACCAAATTTGGCGTAAAAATCTAAATTTTCCTCAACTTTTTTGACCCCTGAGACCCCTGCAACCTTGTGGATCAATGTTCCTTGCTTTTAAGTTTCGTTAGAGTGTGTGCATGAATGACTAACCTTGTCGATGTCGTTGCCCTAAGGAGCTGTCCATATGTGGCAATTTGTCCAGTACTGGGATACGTAACACAAAGAACTGAACTTCCAGGAAGAACCCTGTGATTTTTAGATAGTTGACTAGTGTAATCTAGCCAAGTTTTATGGACCAGATTGAGTATTTATTACGTGGGGTGCCAAATCTTGCGCTCGGACAAGGACAAATAATAATGACAGAACGACAAAAACGCTGGAACCACAAAGACATCGCACCTGTAAAGTGAAACAGGAAATGTGGTGGAACTGTGATAGTGTTGAGCGACAAAAGGGCGAAGGATTAAGGAAGGTTGAATCGTAAAGGTGAAGAGAGTGCCTCGAGAACGTTATAGCGTCACTGAAGTATACTGTTTATGACGAGGGTGCACATTATTGCATTTGCTTGCAATGTCTGTGTTTTTTGCACTAGCTAAAACCAATAATTTTGGAAATATTAATATTAAAATTAATATTAATATTAAAAATCGAAAATTTTCGTATTTATATTAATATTAAATTAAAAATAAATTGAGAATTTTATTTATATTAATATTAAATTAAAAATATTTCAGGAATCGCATTTATATTAATATTAAATTAAAAATAAATTGCAAACTTTATTTATATTAATATTAAATTAAAATTATTTTACGAATTGTATTTATATTAATATTAATATTAAAAATAAATTCCATTATTAAAATAACGGTACTCCGAGCCCCAAGTTTGGTGTATTTAGATGATGCAGAAAAGAAGTATTCTAAGTATTTTAAGTAGACTAATATAAGTAAGTTGATTCTAAGTATTTCACACAATATGATTAATTAATTAAAACAATCAAAATGACACATCATAAATTGTTTAGAAAAAAATGTAAAATAATGCACAAAAAGATTTGAATGCATAAATTTCACTTGAGATTTAGCCCACGGAAGGGCTTTTTTACAGATTTGTACAAGTTAGCTTGCTGTCAAGTAAAATCTTAGAATATTATTTTTTAAAAATTTTAGTATAACGTAGACTGTAAACCTGTGCTAATTTATCCCAAATCTTGAAAATAATCCTATTAGTAGTTGTCAAGTTTTGCAGACTTTTGTCTAATGCAATGCGTCGTTTTTCCAAAAACGATGTCACATAAATGTGACGTACAAAAACAAAACATGAAAGGATAAGTTTTGGCATTTAAATTGAAAGTTTTTAATATGGCCGCGTATCAATTTCTCGCGATCGTCTCATTATAGTTAATAAGATACCAGTTTAAAAAATACCTATTCTTTTTAATTGAAGTTAACTTTCACTCCTGCAGAACTGTCGAAAACGTTATTATATACCACCTTATGTAGATAGCGTTGGTATGTATGTATGTAGCGTATAGTCGAAATTGTACTTACTACTTTACTTTATGTATATAATTAAACAAAACAATGAAGATTATGGAAGTTGTGCGCTTGTTAGTAAGTAAATGTACCATTCAGTGGTTTCTTTGTGCCGTAAGCCCGTAACCAAGGAGAATGAAGTCAACAAGAGGCACTATCATGACAAACCAAATACGTATATACCTAGTCGAGTAATTAGAATAGTTAACAAGGATTGTGGATCGTCCGCTACATGCCGGGTCGACCCGGTCAGATTTACATAGCCCTAATTTAGAGATAAGATACATACGTACATATATACCATTAGTAAAAGCTGAGTTGCAGAGTTTACTCGAGGTAGTATATGTATACATGACATACATGTAGTTGGGGGGGATGGGGGGGGCAGACCCCCCCAAAAAAAATTCGGCTCCGGGGGAGGGAGGGGGGGTCCCGCCAGGGGGAAAAGAGAGGGGAGGGTCCTGGCGGGAGTAAAATTTTGGCCAAATTTGGAAAACATCGGCATTTTTTTGTGAAATTTAAGCGACTTTTACTAAAATTTTTGCCAAAAAGTCATTTTTGGGAGGGAGGGGGGTCAAAAATGAGTTGAAGCATGGGAGAGGGGTCCCACCAGAGGGGGGAGGGGTACCCAAACTTTTGATGCTGTTACATGTATGATACATGGTCATTGGTCACATTGAATGTGAAAAAAGTTCAATAAATGACTTTCGCTGCGGCCTTGTGGGTCTTGTAGTCGAACTAAAGTCTGACCAAAAAATGCTACATATATCCTGAGACAAAAAGAAACAAGCGATTTCATTACGAAAAGAACAAATTGTAGGCACCAAGAGTACAGCGAGTAGTAACGAAAATCATGTCACCAATTTTGTCTTAGGGATCAGCAATATTATACTCAGG
This sequence comes from Trissonchulus sp. WLG1_4, assembly GCA_030248245.1. Lineage (NCBI taxonomy): Eukaryota > Metazoa > Nematoda > Enoplea > Enoplida > Ironidae > Trissonchulus > Trissonchulus sp. WLG1_4. Next base: position 23,849 of record JASANF010016232.1, read on the forward strand.
ACTCTAGTCAAAACTAGACGCACTGGTCTTCTAATCACATTCACAGCATATCAAAACTAAATCAATCAAGCCTCGGAACCGATTTCAAATTTTGATAACCTAATGGTAAAACCTAATGGAAATGTACCATAACCTGGTCACTAATTCAATATATTTTTTATTTCAATTTAAGAAATAAATAAATTTTGTGAGCAAAACACCTACACCAAATTTTACGTATAAAATATGAGTTTTAGCACCTTAGCGTAAAATTGAAGCGGTACAATTTGGTCAAGCTCTGAAACCCTGACATCTGGTAAATGTACAGAATTAAGAATTCATGGTAGTTTGCTGTCGCAGTCATAACTTAAAACCATTCTCGTCTAAAACTGGAAATAAAATCAAGTAGAAATGCAGTCTACACACACGGTCAACATGTTGATGTTATAATTCCGTTACGTGATTTTATAAATGTTCTGATCCTATAAAGCCCGGTTCATACTTCGTGTTTTGTGTTTTGTGTTTTAGTGATTTTGTGTTTTTGTGCTCTGTGTTTTGTGCTTTCTCGGTTCATACTTCGTGTTTTGTGTTTTAGTGTTTTGTGTTCTCCGGTTCATACTTTGTGCTTTTGTGTTTTGTGTTTTTGAATTGTTCTTTTGTGTTTTTGCAGTTTATACTTCGTGTTTTTGTGTTTTCGTGTTTTGTGCTTTTGTCTTTTGTGTTTTTTGGTTCATACTTTGTCCTTTGTGTTTTGTGTTTTTGATTTGTGCTTTTGTGTTTTCGGTGTGCTTTGGGTGTGTTTTCGAAACATGAACAATGTTCATCTTTTTAAAATGTGTTTTGTGTTTATCCAATCAAAATTAACCATTTCTTCTCGTACTGTTTTCTACAATATTATATTTGTAAATTGGAACATTTTTTATGTCTTCAAAATTTCAGTTTGTTTAATTTTTGTTTATTTAATAAAAATTTTTCAGACAGTATTATATAATTTTTAAATTTTTTACGTTTTATAATATTATACTGTTGTTTTTGTTTACATTTTAAGATTGATTTGTGTTACAAATCATCACAACTCCACGATGTGTGAAGAAGATTTGAAAATTGACGAACTTCTAATAGAGGCGGTCAGAAAACGAGCTTTTATTTATGATTTAAAAAATAAATTACATGCTGACAATACTGCCATGAAAAACGCCTGGGCAGAAATTTGACGTGTGTTTTGTGGTTTTGTGTTTTTGAGTATAATAAACTGGATTGTGCTGAGCACAAAAGCACAAAAACACAAAATCACTCTGAAAAAGCACAAAACACAAATGTTCAACATGATTCCAAAAACACAAAATTTTCATGTCTGAAAACACAGGATCAAAAGCACAAAACACAAAACACAAAAGCACAGACGAAAACACAAATTTGGGAGATGACCAGAAAAGCGCAAAACACTGGGCAAAAACACAAAGCACAAAAAACACAAAACACAAAACACGAAGTATGAACCGGGCTTAATACACATAATACGTGATGTACCTGCTACATAGAGGCCTGCACGTATGTGATGTTTCTGGCCTTTGGGCCCGTTACATGTAAGCAACCTAGTAGCAGGAAAAGGGATCAATGGGCCTTGGGCGCTCCTAATATCGTTAAAAATGCTAATTGTGCAATTATTGTTTCGTCGGTAATTCTTCCGTATGCGCACACCCTGCACTAGAGTGAGTGAGTATGCATCATCTTCCGTATAGGAACAGCCACTTTAAACTCAGGCTACAAATTTAGTTCAAACTAAATTTGCGTCTAGCCCAAAATGCATCATATTCCGTATGCGCACCGACCTTTCCACTAAGTTTAAAGGTATATAATATTGTTCTTGGTATTGGCGCCAGAAAATAAACAACTTCAATAATGGTAAGATCGCGTTGGGCCATTGCGAAAAGTTGAATGAAATGAACAGTGTGACTCCTTTTATACCCATTTATGGCGGGTAGGCCCTAGGGCAAAAAGTTATACTTTAACTAAAATTAAAAAGGTTAGGGGTCATACTTTGACTTTAACTTTAAACTAGTCTACAAAAAAGTTAAAGGTCTTACTTTAACTGTAACTTTACTTAAATTAAAACACTCTTACAGTGAAGTTATTTAAAAAAGTTATATTAAAAGTAATTGCTTTTGGGCTTACCTACTTCAACTTTAACTTAAATGAACGCCGGAACCTTAATTTAAGGGGGTAGTGTCGCGAAAGCAGTCGATTTTGCGCGACTGTAAAACGTTTTCAGTGAAAGATAAGACTTTGTTCTTTACATATTCTGCAAATATGTGTTGAGGCAAATATTTTTGCCGAGTTTCAGCAAAATTGATACAGCATACAGTTAGCAGTGAAGTCGCAAAGTCGGAAAAATGACGTTTTGAAAATCTATTCACATTCTATTTCGTCACAATTATAAAACTTTTTGTTTTAATTTTTCACATAGACTAAAAGCAAATATGCTCTAGTTTATGTACACAAAATTTAGTACAAATTGTTTGAGTGGATACCTGTTTGAACTATGAAACTGTGCATAAACTGTGAAGTACTCACAGCAGTAATGATAAATTGTGAAAAATTTAGACGTTTATTTTGAAATCAAAAGAAAAACGTACCTTCAGTTTTCATTTTTTGTATTGTGGCAAAAAATTTTGTGTCAAAACACTATATGTACTTCACAAGCTGGCCAATCTGATATCTGGCTTGATTTTTTGAACTTTTATGTCCCTATTGTGTGATGCCTGGCTTACAAATGGTGATTGGTTCAAAATATTTGTAGATATTGGTAGTCTAGTGTTTGGCAGTAATTATTTGACACCATATAGCATTTCAATAGTTTCTCAAAACCGAAGCCCTGGCCTTACTTTAACTTTAATAGAAATGGTCTAACTTTTTTGCCATTGGTCCATCATGGTGGGTAGTGGTGGCAACCTAGTTTTTTTTCAAAACTAGGTAAAGTAAAGTAAAATTTCACAAAACTAGGTAAACTAGGTAAAAGTACCTAGTTTTTACCGAGTTTTGTAAAAAAACTAGGTAGTACTTTGCCAAAACTAGGTAGTACCTAGTTTTTTTTAAATTGACGTTATCGTCTATTAACCGTTCCATACAAGTTATCAAATATATTCTGTTCCATTACCTAGTAATTGAAGCTTAAGAGTATGACTATAACCACTTTTCGACTCATACATGTGTGAAAAAGCCTACACGGGTTAAGCTCCAAATTAGTGTGAAAAAGACTTATGACGGGTTAATAAACTTTTGCTGTGCGTTATGCGAGAACTATTACTTTCTGACTTTGGACTGAACTATACGATCACTTCCTTAGGTTCACTACCAACACGTTATTGACAATACAAAACATACGTTGCGGATAGGGTGTGACGTTTAGGTACGGAATGCTTTATACTGCGACAATAGAACAGATTACTGATTTCACTACTTTCCTGACTATATCGGATCTCTACTCAAGCTCAGCTCAGTGGGGTAGCAGAGGTTAGAAATGTTTTTTGCGGGGGCTCCACCCTTCGAAAAGGGAACCGAGTTCTATAGAAGACTAAACTACAGAGATCCGTTTAGGTCACTTAAGGATCCTAGTCCAACCTCGTAGTTAAGCTCAGTACCTCTGTTGGCTAACTCAGTCAAAATGCTTACGATCGCCGAAACGTACGTAAACACAAACAATATATGAAAACACTAACAGTACTACCTCCACGGCGATCGTGTTTACCTAGATTTAAACTGATCTCTCACTGATAAAAACACACCCTTTAATTTTGGCTAAGTTCTCGCTAATTCTCAATCAACGTGTGGATAACTCAAAGTTTGCCTCTCCTATAGCTTCTACTTAAACTTCCACTTGAGCAACTGGTTTCAGGGGATTTGAACTGCTCGGACAAGCTTTTCTGCTCTGCCCGTCGTGATTCGGGGGGACACCAAAGACCGGGGATAACTAGGAACTTATACTTTATTTCAGAGGCCTAGCTCAACCCTGACGCCTGCTTTTTCTGGTGTCGGGGGACACTAACGGATCAACTCTCCAAACGCTATCTCAGCGACAAAACTTTCCTTGTATTTTTTGACTAACACTTGAAACTCTACTTAACATTCGAAACTGTGTGATTTGTGTAAGTTACGTATTCCTGAAAGAGATAGCACAATACACCTAACAATCAATCGTAGCTAAGCTGCAAACCTAAATAACTCGCGTAATAGTTCATGAGCTGGTTCAACCGCTAAGGACACGACACAATATACCGCACAAAACACGCTTCCTGAAAACCCCTAGACTGGAATCGGCACTCTTCTAGCCTGATCCTTTTAGGCTAGAACTAAACCTGAAACAACTGGTCTACTGGTCAACTCAATGATCTAATAGACTGCTCTAACCTAAGGGTCAGCCTAGGCTTTCTACCTAACACCAGCTACTACAAAACTAACATTTGACGGGATCCTGGTGAACTGGACTGGAGGGCGCAGACGGCCGGACAGCGGGAGGCACAGGACAGCGGAAAGACCTGGGGGCGGTCGGACAGGCGGCGGGAGTGGGCGGACGGACGGCAGGCGGACTAGAGCGGACCGGACCAGCACGGCGGACGGCGGACGGGAGGAACTGCGCGAGGGTCGGTGGCGCAGCAGTAGAGCGGCGGGAGACGCGGGTCGACGTGGCGGACGGCTGGCAAGAGGGGGGACCGGAGCCTTAATGGGTTGAGCCGGTTACAGCAGGGCGGGGGGCACGACACGGACCGCGGGAACGACGCGAGGGGGCACTGGCGCCGGATAGCGCACGACGAGGGGAACGCGGGGAGCTGGTGACGCAAGCGGGGGCCGGGCGCACGGGCGCACAGCAGACTGGTCGGGGGAAGTGCACGGGCACAACGCGGGTAGCCGGATGGCCAAGGGGAACGCGAGCACGGAGGAGGTGCGGAATAGCGCGGCAAAAACACTTAGGCCCTGAATGGGGCGCTGAAAAAAAAGGCAGTTACGGCGCACGGGGCGCTGACAGTTCAAAACAGATAGGCTCGCTCGGGTTCAAGAATGAAGTCGGAGGCCGGAATTTGAGTTAGATATTTATTGAAAATACAGAGGGATATACAAGGGCAAGGCAGTAATGGTGCAGCGCGGGGAGCAGGAGAGAGCTGATTTTCACGGCCGACTGAACGCGGCAAAAACTTGTAACCCGACTGACTTAGCTACAACTTGGGGGGCGGCTTTTTCTTTGGATTCCTTTGTCGGGATCTACCGATCCCGAATCTAACCAATCAGAAACAGCCATTCTTAGGCCCGCCTACCTACACTTTCGCAAATTTCCACTTGAGGGCTGGGGGGTCGGGGGCTGCTGGCCCTCACACCTCGAACTTAATTCCCTCTAATAACCCTTGATTCCTGGTCGCCCCAGGTACGGTAATTTATCTCACTTTTTCTTGGGCGGCCAGAAAAAATTCAAGTGCCAAAACGGGGAAAACAGTATTACCAAAATATCACGAAAGCGAAAGGGAAAGGAGAGATGGGGGAAATGGGTGAAATTAGAAGGTACTAAAAAACGTGTATTCGCCTTAACTAAACACATAACCAATTATGTATTAAACTGAACTAACCACTAAACATTACGTATAAACTTAAGATGTAATTATTATGTAACCATACTTAAATATTAGGCCTCCTTCTGGGCTGCGGACCCAGTCAACACCACACATTCTCAAACTACCGTAATCCTTTCACTAAACTTAGGGTAAAACTTAGGGCTTTCTTCTGCTCCCAAAAAACATAGTTACCAATACCAAAATTTGTCGAAAATGAGTCCATGATACATAATACGAAACGACGAATCAATCAATACCAAACATGAATACATTACAATTACTAATTATCAAATTATAACATAACAAAGTTAGGGTCCGAATGTAACACTCGTGGTTACCCAAAGTCCTACTGTAGCAGAATCAGCAGTAGACACAACACGCATAAAGAATGGCAGTTTATTGGCGGCACACATACGAGGACCACAAAACCAGGCCAAGTCTAACTGAGCGCTTCGCGGCTTAATCTTCGGTTTTTATAGGAACTGTTAGAGCAAAGTACAAGTTCCTAGAATGTTTTTAGTCTAGGGTTTTTTAGGTGAGTGTTTGGGTTTACATTTTAGAGATGGTTTTGCAAAGGCTACAAAGTTAGAAAGTTAGGCTTTAGGCTTGTATGTACTATATTCGTACGTAAAACTTCCTTTTAGATATTACACCTGGGGGGTATAGTTTCCGATTGTCCGCAATCGTCTAAACAAGCCTTAGGTTGTCTTTTACTCAACTGATGGGCGTGTAGCTCTTCTAAGCAGCTTATACCTGTTTCTAACATTAGTAGGATTCCGGTTTAACTTTCTAATGTTATAGGCATAGTAGTATAAAACACAATACCATAGTAATACAAGCTATAGGCAACCGGTCAAGGATATATAGAGCCAGTAAGAGCGGGTCAGGCATTTGCCGTAGTCAATATTATTGACTGCCACTGACCACCGTTACTTACTCATATTATCCTTGACAGCAGCATGGCAATATAAATGTAACGCAACCTCATATAACAATGACAAAATGATACTATGATACGATACAATGCTCTTTCTAACTGCATTACTGCTTTTTTCACTTGCAGAGGTAGCCCAGTAATAAAACACTCCATCATCAAAAAATCTTTTCACTGCTCGTCTATATTGGGGGGGTAGGCTGCTCTGCATAGCTTTTTAATAGCCCTCGCATACTCTGCAACTGATTCTGCATCTAGTTTTACTCTGCCTCTCAGTTTCAGGGAACTAAACCGGTGGTTTTCGGGCCGAGCTAGACGTCTACGTAGTTCGGTCGTCAGTCGACCGAAGTCTGCTCTTATGGTGCTGTCTAAATCCTTAAACTGGTCTAGTGCAGTATCGTCTAAATATGTAGGGAGTTTCTTGGCTTTTTTCTGATCAGACCAACCAAATCCATCTGATACTAATTCGAATCTGTCTAACCAGTCATTGAAATTTTCGTCTAACCGTCCACAAAACATTGGTATGCTAGGGGTTGCTAGGCTATGTTCATCTGACGTCTGAGCTACCTCATATAGTTGTGTTTTCAACTGCTCAACTGCGCTCTGCTGGGCGCAGTTTTCTGAAACATCCTTTTTTAAATCTCTTACATAGTGACGCACACATCGCTCTATATCTGCCACCTGCATTTTTAAATCTACCAGTTTTATATTAATCTCTTGAAATAACGCTAACTATGTATTAAGGGGGAGTCTAATTTCAGCTTAGCGCTCAGAAATAACGCTAACTATGTAAGGGGGGGTCTAATTTCAGCTTAGTGTTCAGTCTGAAATACTAAATTAATTAAAATTTACTAAACTGTTGACTTACCAACGCTGTTTCTAAGTGATGCAGGCAATGATAAGGTCGTGAGCCGTTCAAAGGAGAGCAAACGGGGCACCACTTGTAACACTCATGGTTACCCAAAGTCCTACTGTAGCAGAATCAGCAGCAGACACAACACGCATAAAGAATGGCAGTTTATTGGCGGCACACATACGAGGACCACAAAACCAGGCCAAGTCTAACTGAGCGCTTCGCGGCTTAATCTTCGGTTTTTATAGGAACTGTTAGAGCAAAGTACAAGTTCCTAGAATGTTTTTAGTCTAGGGTTTTTTAGGTGAGTGTTTGGGTTTACATTTTAGAGATGGCTTTGCAAAGGTTACAAAGTTAGAAAGTTAGGCTTTGGGCTTATATGTACTATATACGTACGTAAAACTTCCTTTTAGATATTACACGAAACTGCATTCTTTACGCCTACGATTCTGCTCAAATTCGACTAAACTTCACAATCTAACTTCGAATAACTTCGGCTACATAATTCCAAACAACTTCAAACTTTCTACGATTATTCACTACTTTGTGCTCTACAATTCCGTATATTTCATGTTCCATAAGACCAAACAATTACTTAGTTATTAACCGCTAAACTTCGCTAATTACTGCTTTTCTAGCTGCCAGCTAGCTCGCCAATATCTGGGCTAATGCTATGGGCTTAGCCCAGATATTGTTTACAAACAACTATCCGACTAGCTTCTACATTCTCAGGGAGGTTTTCCAATCACTGCTTAAATCTCGGTAATTACTGATTAATAAAACGCGACCCTCAGACAATACGGACATACAACAATACCATTGATTATTATGAATACAGGGGCAATAATTACGACAAACGGCTTCAATTATAGACAGGGAGCACAAGGGAAAGGGGACGGATACTGGCTTAGGACATTATTACTTATCATTCGTACTTCCTTCTACGCTTATACCCGTACTACACTTCAGGGGGGGGGGGACTTAGGGCTTACACACTTGACGATTAACTGAATCAGGCGCTCTCGTACGGACATAGGGGGGAGATTGGGGGTTTTGGGAAATAAGCAAAACGGGGATTCCGCCTGAGAGTGTGGCCTCAATCTGCGCCACGTCTGATCACTAAACTACGTACTAAAATCGAGCAGTAGCTCACCTCTTGCAGCTACAACCAAAATTAGGCAAAACCTGTATCAATCAGGGGGCTCGTTAACCCTGTTTTATTACACATGTATGATGCCCCCCCCCCAAAAAAAAAATCGAGGGGCCGGGAGGAGGGTCCCGAAAACTTGGGCAAAATTTAGTAAGCATGGCACTTTTTTTGGAAAAATTTTAGAAAATCGATTAGCTGATTTTGAACTTTATACAGAGTTAGCCCGTCAGCAGTAACTACTCTGTCAAAAATTATATCATGCAACTACCCATAATGTATATATCATTAGAAAGCATTTTTAAGGGGGATTTTCATGAAATTAAATAATTTCGAAAAATTTGAAGTTAAGAGTTCTAATTCAAATAAAATCGATTTTTTCCGCCTAAATAAGGAAACCTAATGTATTATATATCATTCGATAGCCCATTCCATTCTGCGTCTAATGATATTTACAACATCACTATAGCATGCACCTGTCAAAAATTATAGATTTTATTTATTTTTGATTTTTCCATTGAAAAACGTCATTTTTGGCCCGTTTTATTCGCTGTAACTCAGCAAATAATCAACAAAATCTGACACATTTTGCATCAATAGACGCGTTGTGACCTCGCGCGGTCTGTGAAAGTAATAAAATTTCAAAATTTGATACTAAAGGTTTCAATGTTTGTCAGGTTTACAGTCATTTTTCAGCAATTTTTGTTCAAGATTAGTTAAAATAATTAGTACCACATTAAAGTTCAGCTCATTAGCTTCCAAATGATACTAAAAACATGTGCTTTTGATTGGTTGAGTAAAGTTATGGAAAAAATAAATCATTATTCACAGTACATGTGTGCGCCCACAAAAATTTATACACGCATATCAGCGTGTAAAATGTTTGAACGCATGCACATGACATGCTCATCAAGCACTAATTTTTGACAAGTAATGAAAACAGCTATATCTTTTTGCTGCATAACTTTGTTCACTCCAATCAAAAGCACATGCTTTTAGTATCAAACAAGTACGTTTTGCGAGTAAAGTTAAAACAATTTTTCATAGACTTCATTGCGACATGCTTAGGTACACTGCCGAGGATATTCTTCGAATATAAATCGCGGCATGAAAATTTTTCAAGCCAATACTGTTAACTTTTCGAGGGTCCTGCTGCATCGTGCTTCCAGAATGTTTATGAAAGCTTCTCAAATTAAAAACAATGCAATTTTTATTGAAAAAACCGTTCCAGCAATTTTAGGACAACCTAGTCTACAACACAAAGTTAAGCCGCGTGCTGTGTGTAAATCACAGCTGTTGACTATTTTAGTGCAAAGACATGCATATTGCATAGCTATGCCAAGGCATGGTCATGGTATGCCAACAGCTCCTGCACCGCAAAGTGTTATCGTATCGAATTGACGCGCTACTAAACAATCTAGGAAGCATAGTTCCGACAGATTTCATTTCGTACCAACCGTGTGTGTGCAAAACTTTTCAGTGCATGATCGACATGTCGACTTGCCCAGCGTAGCAAGCAATATACCAGCGTGACAAAAAGTCTTACTTATTGACATATTGACTACTTACACTACACTGTTCGCTAAGAACCATGTTTAGCACACACGATACACACACACGCACACACAAATAACGTATTTATATTACCTAACAATTTCTACGAAGTAATTAACAGATGGACAGCAGATACGTGTAAATTCTGCTTTTGTATTATAGTATATACGCGGCGGTTTCAGCCGCCGCGTAAAAAAGCTAAAGAACTGAACTTTAATGTGGTACTAATTATTTTAACTAATCTTGAACAAAAATTGCTGAAAAATGACTGTAAACCTGACAGATATTGAAAAATTCAATATCAAACTTTGAAATTTTATTACTTTCACAGACCGCGCGAGGTCACAACGCGTCTATTGATGCAAAATTTGTCAGATTTGGTTGAGTAATTGCTGAGTTACAGCGAATAAAACGGGCCAAAAATGACGTTTTTCAATAGAAAAATCAAAAATATAAAAATCGATAATTTTTGACAGGTGCATGCTATAATGATGTTGTATATATCATTAGACGCAGAATGAAATGGGCTATCGAATGATATATAATACATTAGGTTTCCTTTAATTAGGCGGAAAAAATCGATTTTATTTGAATTAGAACTTTTAACTTTACTCGCAAAACGTACTTGTTTGATACTAAAAGCATGCGCTTTTGATTGGAGTGAACAAAGTTATGCAGCAAAAAGATATAGCTGTTTTCATTACTTGTCAAAAATTAGTGCTTGATGGGCATGTCATGTGCATGCGTTCAAACATTTTACACGCTGATATGCGTGTATAAATTTTTGTGGGCGCACACATGTACTGTGAATAATTATTTATTTTTTCCATAACTTTACTCAACCAATCAAAAGCACATGTTTTTAGTATCATTTGGAAGCTAATGAGCTGAACTTTAATGTGGTACTAATTATTTTAACTAATCTTGAACAAAAATTGCTGAAAAATGACTGTAAACCTGACAAACATTGAAAACTTTAGTATCAAATTTTGAAATTTTATTACTTTCACAGACCGCGCGAGGTCACAACGCGTCTATTGATGAAAAATTTGTCAGATTTGGTTGATTATTTGCTGAGTTACAGCGAATAAAACGGGCCAAAAATGACGTTTTTCAATGGAAAAATCAAAAATAAATAAAATCTATAATTTTTGACAGGTGCATGCTATAGTGATGTTGTAAATATCATTAGACGCAGCATGGAATGGGCTATCGAATGATATATAATACATTAGGTTTCCTTAATTAGGCGGAAAAAATCGATTTTATTTGAATTAGAACTCTTAACTTCAAATTTTTCGAAATTATTTAATTTCATGAAAATCCCCCTTAAAAATGCTTTCTAATGATATATACATTATGGGTAGTTGCATGATATAATTTTTGACAGAGTAGTTACTGCTGACGGGCTAACTCTGTATAAAGTTCAAAATCAGCTAATCGATTTTCTAAAATTTTTCCAAAAAAAGTGCCATGCTTACTAAATTTTGCCCAAGTTTTCGGGACCCTCCTCCCGGCCCCTCGATTTTTTTTTTGGGGGGGGGGGCATCATACATGTGTAATAAAACAGGGTTAACGAGCCCCCTGATTGATACAGGTTTTGCCTAATTTTGGTTGTAGCTGCAAGAGGTGAGCTACTGCTCGATTTTAGTACGTAGTTTAGTGATCAGACGTGGCGCAGATTGAGGCCACACTCTCAGGCGGAATCCCCGTTTTGCTTATTTCCCAAAACCCCCAATCTCCCCCCTATGTCCGTACGAGAGCGCCTGATTCAGTTAATCGTCAAGTGTGTAAGCCCTAAGTCCCCCCCCCCCCTGAAGTGTAGTACGGGTATAAGCGTAGAAGGAAGTACGAATGATAAGTAATAATGTCCTAAGCCAGTATCCGTCCCCTTTCCCTTGTGCTCCCTGTCTATAATTGAAGCCGTTTGTCGTAATTATTGCCCCTGTATTCATAATAATCAATGGTATTGTTGTATGTCCGTATTGTCTGAGGGTCGCGTTTTATTAATCAGTAATTACCGAGATTTAAGCAGTGATTGGAAAACCTCCCTGAGAATGTAGAAGCTAGTCGGATAGTTGTTTGTAAACAATATCTGGGCTAAGCCATAGCATTAGCCCAGATATTGGCGAGCTAGCTGGCAGCTAGAAAAGCAGTAATTAGCGAAGTTTAGCGGTTAATAACTAAGTAATTGTTTGGTCTTATGGAACATGAAATATACGGAATTGTAGAGCACAAAGTAGTGAATAATCGTAGAAAGTTTGAAGTTGTTTGGAATTATGTAGCCGAAGTTATTCGAAGTTAGATTGTGAAGTTTAGTCGAATTTGAGCAGAATCGTAGGCGTAAAGAATGCAGTTTCGTGTAATATCTAAAAGGAAGTTTTACGTACGTATATAGTACATATAAGCCTAAAGCCTAACTTTCTAACTTTGTAACCTTTGCAAAGCCATCTCTAAAATGTAAACCCAAACACTCACCTAAAAAACCCTAGACTAAAAACATTCTAGGAACTTGTACTTTGCTCTAACAGTTCCTATAAAAACCGAAGATTAAGCCGCGAAGCGCTCAGTTAGACTTGGCCTGGTTTTGTGGTCCTCGTATGTGTGCCGCCAATAAACTGCCATTCTTTATGCGTGTTGTGTCTGCTGCTGATTCTGCTACAGTAGGACTTTGGGTAACCATGAGTGTTACAAGTGGTGCCCCGTTTGCTCTCCTTTGAACGGCTCACGACCTTATCATTGCCTGCATCACTTAGAAACAGCGTTGGTAAGTCAACAGTTTAGTAAATTTTAATTAATTTAGTATTTCAGACTGAACACTAAGCTGAAATTAGACCCCCCCTTACATAGTTAGCGTTATTTCTGAGCGCTAAGCTGAAATTAGACTCCCCCTTAATACATAGTTAGCGTTATTTCAAGAGATTAATATAAAACTGGTAGATTTAAAAATGCAGGTGGCAGATATAGAGCGATGTGTGCGTCACTATGTAAGAGATTTAAAAAAGGATGTTTCAGAAAACTGCGCCCAGCAGAGCGCAGTTGAGCAGTTGAAAACACAACTATATGAGGTAGCTCAGACGTCAGATGAACATAGCCTAGCAACCCCTAGCATACCAATGTTTTGTGGACGGTTAGACGAAAATTTCAATGACTGGTTAGACAGATTCGAATTAGTATCAGATGGATTTGGTTGGTCTGATCAGAAAAAAGCCAAGAAACTCCCTACATATTTAGACGATACTGCACTAGACCAGTTTAAGGATTTAGACAGCACCATAAGAGCAGACTTCGGTCGACTGACGACCGAACTACGTAGACGTCTAGCTCGGCCCGAAAACCACCGGTTTAGTTCCCTGAAACTGAGAGGCAGAGTAAAACTAGATGCAGAATCAGTTGCAGAGTATGCGAGGGCTATTAAAAAGCTATGCAGAGCAGCCTACCCCCCCAATATAGACGAGCAGTGAAAAGATTTTTTGATGATGGAGTGTTTTATTACTGGGCTACCTCTGCAAGTGAAAAAAGCAGTAATGCAGTTAGAAAGAGCATTGTATCGTATCATAGTATCATTTTGTCATTGTTATATGAGGTTGCGTTACATTTATATTGCCATGCTGCTGTCAAGGATAATATGAGTAAGTAACGGTGGTCAGTGGCAGTCAATAATATTGACTTCGGCAAATGCCTGACTCGCTCTTACTGGCTCTATATATCCTTGACCGGTTGCCTATAGCTTGTATTACTATGGTATTGTGTTTTATACTACTATGCCTATAACATTAGAAAGTTAAACCGGAATCCTACTAATGTTAGAAACAGGTATAAGCTGCTTAGAAGAGCTACACGCCCATCAGTTGAGTAAAAGACAACCTAAGGCTTGTTTAGACGATTGCGGACAATCGGAAACTATACCCCCCAGGTGTAATATCTAAAAGGAAGTTTTACGTACGAATATAGTACATACAAGCCTAAAGCCTAACTTTCTAACTTTGTAGCCTTTGCAAAACCATCTCTAAAATGTAAACCCAAACACTCACCTAAAAAACCCTAGACTAAAAACATTCTAGGAACTTGTACTTTGCTCTAACAGTTCCTATAAAAACCGAAGATTAAGCCGCGAAGCGCTCAGTTAGACTTGGCCTGGTTTTGTGGTCCTCGTATGTGTGCCGCCAATAAACTGCCATTCTTTATGCGTGTTGTGTCTACTGCTGATTCTGCTACAGTAGGACTTTGGGTAACCACGAGTGTTACATTCGGACCCTAACTTTGTTATGTTATAATTTGATAATTAGTAATTGTAATGTATTCATGTTTGGTATTGATTGATTCGTCGTTTCGTATTATGTATCATGGACTCATTTTCGAACAATTTTGGTATTGGTAACTATGTTTTTTGGGAGCAGAAGAAAGCCCTAAGTTTTACCCTAAGTTTAGTGAAAGGATTACGGTAGTTTGAGAATGTGTGGTGTTGACTGGGTCCGCAGCCCAGAAGGAGGCCTAATATTTAAGTATGGTTACATAATAATTACATCTTAAGTTTATACGTAATGTTTAGTGGTTAGTTCAGTTTAATACATAATTGGTTATGTGTTTAGTTAAGGCGAATACACGTTTTTTAGTACCTTCTAATTTCACCCATTTCCCCCATCTCTCCTTTCCCTTTCGCTTTCGTGATATTTTGGTAATACTGTTTTCCCCGTTTTGGCACTTGAATTTTTTCTGGCCGCCCAAGAAAAAGTGAGATAAATTACCGTACCTGGGGCGACCAGGAATCAAGGGTTATTAAAGGGAATTAAGTTCGAGGTGTGAGGGCCAGCAGCCCCCGACCCCCCAGCCCTCAAGTGGAAATTTGCGAAAGTGTAGGTAGGCGGGCCTAAGAATGGCCGTTTCTGATTGGTTAGATTCGGGATCGGTAGATCCCGACAAAGGAATCCAAAGAAAAAGCCCCCCCCAAAGTTGTAGCTAAGTCAGTCGGGTTACAAGTTTTTGCCGCGTAAAAAAGCTAAAGAACTGAACTTTAATGTGGTACTAATTATTTTAACTAATCTTGAACAAAAATTGCTGAAAAATGACTGTAAACCTGACAGATATTGAAAAATTTAATATCAAATTTTGAAATTTTATTACTTTCACAGACCGCGCGAGGTCACAACGCGTCTATTGATGCAAAATTTGTCAGATTTGGTTGAGTAATTGCTGACTTACAGCGAATAAAACGGGCCAAAAAATGACGTTTTTACGCGGCCCCCTCAGGGGCCGCGTATATACTATATTCAGATTCTCCTTCTCCTATGTTATTTCGGGTAGGTCAATTTTCTAGTGTTAATTAACACCTCCCGTCTTCTCTCTACCTATGCATCTACATACCTAACTTGAGAGACAATTTTCGCATTGAACAGCAAAACTGATAGCGCCGGAGTGGGATCGAACCACTAACATTTGGATTCGGAATCCATAGCTCAACCAACGGAGCCAACCGGTCGCTGATAACGCAGCATCTATAAAACAACAAACATTTGTCATGGAGCTAATCAACAGAGCAACTGGATCAGCAAAACGGCTATAATGTGATGTTATCTTGCACGTTTTATCAAATTGCTCTATTCAGTTGTCGTCACTATTCAAATCTTAGAATACGCAAGTGATGCTGCAGCTCTGTCGCACACAAAGAAGTTTTGTACATTAGGTAAGTTATGATTCTATCTAACAGGCTCTCATAGTGCAACGGTTAGCACTCTGGACTCTTAGTCTAGTTATCCGCGTTCGAATCTCGGTGAGAGCTCACGTTTTTTAAAAATGTAAGTTTTGAAATTTTAACTTGAAAACCTGTTTAAAATTCACCAATTTTTGGTGTTTGAGAGGTTTTCAGGCAAATGAACAGTAAATGTGTCTGCATTGTGCATAAGTTTGGTTGATTTAAAAAAATTATTTTATCCACAGATAATGGCCGCGTTTAATATTTCCTCTGGAACACTCAGACCTCACAATTTAACCACTTCTCACTCAGCAGAAGAGCTTGTTCAATAGAAAAATCAAAAATATAAAAATCGATAATTTTTGACAGGTGCATGCTATAGTGATGTTGTATATATCATTAGACGCAGAATGAAATGGGCTATCGAATGATATATAATACATTAGGTTTCCTTTAATTAGGCGGAAAAAATAGATTTTATTTGAATTAGAACTTTTAACTTCAAATTTTTCGAAATAATTTAATTTCATGAAAATCCCCATTAAAAATGCTTTCTAATGATATATACATTATGGGGGTTACCTCAAACGACTAAGCTGCTATGAAGCAATGAAGTTCCATACATACACTTTTTGGTCAGACTATAGTATTGCCACCACTAGTGGTGGGTCCTTAGGTTTTGGCACTATTTATGGCTCCTTCGGACCCTTAAAACCCCGTAAGTTCGAACATCTGTTTTAATTAGGTACTGGCGCCAATACCTATGACAATTAACAAGAAATACCACCTTGTGGTGTGCGTCTACGGAATATGATGCATTTTGGGCTAGACGCAAATTTATGTAGTTTAAGCTACATTTCCAGCCTGAGTTTAAAGTGGGTGTTCCTATGCGGAAGATGCATACTCACCAGTCTCACTCAGTGCAGGGTGTGCGTATACGGAAGAATTACCGTTTCGGGTTTCGTCACTAATTCTCAGACTGTTTGAATTCTAAGAACCAAGAAACCACATTCTGATGATATGTACCGTTATTCTCTTGCGACTGCAGACACCCGCACTACGAGTTAAAAAAGTGAAACGAAATACAAAGAGTTTATTAACAACAAATCGGCAAAGTCAAGCGATGTTTCAAAACTTAAAGCAATATTGACAGAATTTTTACATAGTCCAATAGCACACAACAGCACAATTTTTAAGTAAGTACCCCATCTCCCCTGTTCGCGACCCTCCTTCCCATACGCCTAGTAACATTTTACACACTCTCCCGCAAAGCAGCAATTTTGAACTTTGACCTGTACAGTCATTACCGATAGTGTCAAAGTAAAAGTAAAAAAAGCGCATACGCTAACGCTCGTGTTCAATTTTAAGGTAAACATCCTTTTTAATTATGGTCACTTCTGCGAAATAAACTCAATGAAGTCGCGGAAAAACCTAAGGCCGAAAAATTCTCAGACGCTAGGACCGTTCCATCGTAGTTGGCTCAGGCTGACCCCACTCTCCATTGCGAATACATTCTGGGTGGAACACTACATAGTACATACCTCTTCATCCCCACAAATTAGGCACGTGTACCAAATGCATAAAGCAAGTCGAATTTCTAAAAATAGCACACCAATAACACTTCTGCCTAACATTTTCACGAAACAGTCATTCAAGATATTACTGTCTCGCAGCCAGTAAATGTGAGAAGTACTCTTCCAGTAAATGTGAGAAGTACTTTTCCAGTAAAAATGTTGAAACTAAAGTTTGACCAAAAAATGCTGGACCCTGAGACATGCGATTTAATTACGACAAGAACAAATTGCGAGCATCGAGAGTACAGCCAGAGTCACAAAAATCACGCCACCTGTTTCGTCTCAGGTTTCAGCAATTTCTGGTCAGACTTTCGTTGTGATTTTCAACGATTTGGCCAGCAGAACGATCATTGTTAGGAACATTAAAATAAAATGAACCTTAGCAAGTGTTCATGTTGAATATCAGTACACGACCATACCAAACAAAAATTACAGTACATTCGCTCAAATTACACAGGCAAGGCATCGTGTGTCGTATGTCTGACGTAATTCACAAATCTTCACAAATCCTCATTCTCGGAAATGGCAGTATCTCACTGAAGTCTCAATCAGTATTACAGCGTAGATATACGGTGAACTGCACCAAATAGGATTAACTGACGATTAGCTTAAACCGATTCAGCTGAGGCTTAAATTCCTTAAATCGGTTTAAGTCCGCTGCACCAGTGAAGATTAACGCAGCTGGCGCTTAAGTTTTAGTTAAAAACTGGAGTTTAGCCACGATTTAGCTCAGATTTAACTAAATCGATTTAACTGGAGATTAGCTCCAGCTCAGACTTAAGTTAAACCGATTTGGTGCAGTCCCCCGCTTGATACATAAGAAAATTTTTGGTCTAGTGGTTTTTTGTCAAAAAAAATGTCAAACGCGTAACAGCATGATTTTTCTGCAATTACGGACAACCGCTCACGGAAAAAACACATACGAAGTGTGCTTTAAGCCGTAACTTTTCACAATTTGTTAAATCATCACCATTTTTCATGCAATTTACGATCATAAGTTAAGATTAATTACGTTAGATAACATAAACAAAGACAATATCACGCAAAAAACAAATTAAGGTTACATATGTATCTGGCTAGGGCAAGCGATATCTTGAAGAATTAATGGACAATTAAATTCTATCAATCTGATTAGAAAAATACTGGTGAAAAGTTCAAAGGTCACACCCAAACTAAATTGACAAATTTTTTACAGCAAGGGATTCAACTACATTAAGTTATTTTACTTTTTTTACAAATTTGAATTGCTAAATGCAGTTAAAAATGAAGCAAACGATCATATGACGCTCAATTCACACCTGGGTCATAAAAACCAAAACCAACTTTACTCTATAAAACAAAACAGGCTTTTTCCAAAAATTAGGGTTCCGTATCCGTAGAAGTATACAACATTAATGTATCATACTGAATTTATGCATTACATATATTACACGTCAGTGCGTATAAACATCAACAAAACTGATAATATCGTTAAGAAGACTAAGTTAAATACAAAATATATTGACACAGTTCAGACGTTTTTCATAACATCCCATAGATGATAAAATAAAAATTAGTCACCTTGGACAAAAACTAAAAATATATAAAAAACTAATACGTTACCGTTTCAAATCAAATCACATCATTTCTATATGTGCTATCTTCACATGAGTACCTTAATGCGACTTAAAAACAAAAAAGCAAATCAGTGCTTCCACTGCATAAAACACTTTCAGTAGTAAATTATCAAAGATATAGAAAAGAACACATTATTACAAAACATATCAATAAGTTTATTTAACTAATATTGTCTATTTCTCGGCACCGTCCTCCACCCCGGCTTGCGTCATTAGATCTGCAATATTTCTTTCGAGATCGTCGATGCGTCGGCCCATTTCATCGAGTGCAACCGAAAGCCAACTGAGGTTAAGGAATATTGACGAGTAAAAAAATTAAACACTAGTCTAAAAAAATAAGTAGAAGAGTTCGGATAGGCAGCTAGTCCATTACTATGTAGCCTTTTACAGTGATATAAATAAATTATACATTTTTTAGCTACATTTTGACTTCTCAGTCATGACAAGAGTACATAATCCCCCCCTGAAAACAGTACAAAATAGGGATATTTTGCGCTCCGCATCAGATGCAAGGCGCAAGGCATATTAGGGAGTGTCATACTTTTCCTATTATGTAAATACTCTTGGTCATGATGAGCTAAAGAATATGTACCTCACACAAGTATAAGTTTGTTACCGAACTTTAAATGTAGACCTAGACTATGCAATATCTACTGTGAATTGAATTAGGAAAGGATATTTCTTTTGATAATTTGATCTGACATAGTCTGGAATTTGTCCTGGGTTGTTTGCAGCAAATTCTGGATCTAAAACAGCAAAAATTGATTATAACATATATAATACATATAGAAGTGCAAAGTGACCGTACAGTTGTATCTGGAGTTTTGGCTCACTTTACGCCAAACTTCTCAGACAAATCCGACTCCCACAATTACACACTACATCATCAAAGATGTGCATAAACAAAAGCAAAAGAGGGTCGGGTACTCGGGAGCTTGCAATGCTCCAAACAATACGATTATATTAAATTAGCAGTTAGTTTTTATATTATATTAAAAGGCTACCCAAAGTATTAACAGACAAACGGCTACTATCATAAAACAGGGAGTAAACGAACTGGCAAAGAACGGGAAATTTAAGCACCAGTTTCTAGATAGTCTACAAAACGACTTGTGTTCACGGTTCAACATTCAATACCAGCTCGTTGCCCAATCTTAACTTTGACATATATTTATCTGTAATAACTAGCTTCTATTTCCTGAACGGTCAATGCCTTGTAAAACTCACATATAGAGTTAATTCTTCGATACTATGCGGCTCAGCACTGTGATTAGTGACGGGGTTGGGGTTAGCGACTGGAGTGGCCGCTGCATCGCCGGCACCGGATTTCAAATCAGTCATGTCACACTACCGTCTGAAGTCTAATAAATGGGAATGGGAAGTTAAAAACAGTTTAAAATACGTCTACTGAATGTCTGAATGTTTCATAAAACAAACGTTTATACTATTCACATTTCTCAGAATTGATATAAATTGTCGGGCATTGAAGAGAGGTGTCTTTGGAGTTTCCTACGGTGTTTGGTTGTTTTCGGCAGCAGCCATTTATTTTCTTGTGCCCCCTTGTCTGTTGTATCTGCCCCTCTGTTGTTTTTATATCAATAAACCCCTTTCTACACCACCACCATGGATTTCCTAGTGGTTTTTAGGTAGGCTTTTTCAGCAAATTCCCTAGGTATGTAGTTTTTAGGGTAGTGAGTGAGCGTAGGCCAATCTTTCGATCAGGAGACTCTTCACTTCGGTCTCAGACCTGGACAATTTACCTGACAGCCCCTGACACAGCAGAAACTTCACAACCGGACAAACCTACATACATAGGAACTGACACTGTAGGTTCAAGAAACTAATCGTTCAAACTTGAACTTATTGAGAGACTATCTACCGGTTATCTGCGGTACGCTGCGTTTATTGATGTTTGCATGTAATTGCCGCGTGCCTTATACGATTAATAAAATATTCTGTCCACTCTGTCACTTTGAAACAGTCCATAGATCATCAGCAACTATTTGACAGCATCGAATCAATCGTTTAATTACAACCATACAAGCATTTGTATGCAATAGCAGGGTGAAATCTAGCTTTATTAAATTATGATAAATATTCGACAACAAGGTAACACACAACAGAAACAGAAGTAAATATATATATACTCTATTTAAACCTGTGAGATGTAACTAAAGGTCTTTGCAAAAAGAGAAAGAAAAAACATCAGATGATGCCAACTGTTAAGGAAAGTAGCTTCTGTCTGATTAACTCAGGGAAAACTCTTTGGCTTCAAAATTTCTAATAACTTAAAATCACAGTTACGTCGCTTTAAAAGTGGAACTAAGAAATTAAGAAAAGAAAAATTGAATTTATATACATCAAACTGAAGCCGTAGCCGTAACTATGTACATCACCTCTCATATACCTATAAAACGCTAAAACAGGCTTGAAATTTACCTTGATATTTTTAGATTGGCATCAGTGGCCGGAGAGGAAATTTTGTGCACCGCCAACGGTCCAAACAAAAAGTGTGACATACAGCCCCGGCTTTTACGATGTGATAATGACCAACTTGTGTTTTGGCCCCCCATATTGGCTATTATACATATATACGCACGATGCGGCCCTGCCCTTGTGTTTTTGGCTAAACAGTCGCGGCGTATTCTAAAAGCTCAAGCTGACTTGGCTTTATCAATTAGATATGTCATATGCAAAAATGGATCACAACTTCACAAGTATGGGTTATAGCACTGGTTGGCGTGCTATAAGTGATTTATACGCATGTTTCTGTGAAACTCCGAGTGCAAGAGCACGAGTGCACCTGCACGAGGGTTTCACACATGCGTATCAATTACTTTTAGCACAACCACCAGTGCTATCAGTAACTTGTAAATCGATTCTAGTATAGCGTGCAGTATAAGTTGACTGCACGCTACTGCGTGCAGTATAAGTAGGGTTATTGCACTTCACTGTAACACTGAATCGAGTTACAAATACTGGTTACCACATCGTCAATAATGATGCAATGAAGTGAATGTCACACTCTTTCTTTGATACACTTTTAACTGCGACAGATCGCCATCGAGCAAAGACCACAATTGTATCACAGAGAACCAACTAAAAGGAAAAACACACAACAGTTCTATCAACAAACTAATCAAAAAAGCAACAAGAGTTTAATATCATCACAAGTGATACTGATTTGTTCGTTTGTACTCTCACTTTTCTTAAAATATATATAACCCAATAAAGACCTATTAAAAACAAAAACCACATATCGTTCCGAAATACAACCCCTGGTGTAATTTGCCACAGGCGTGTATCCGTATATACTTATTCAAATATCCCCTAACTCTAATTTAAAAAAAACAATGCAATAGCAAAAAAGGTAGTCGGCGTACCATTATTCCTAACCCTAAGACAACTCCTATTAAACCTATTAAACAAATCACTGGTTAGTAGTCATTTCTCACCGGATCAACTTTATCAATCAAACAAATTGAAAATTATTAATAATATAAGGTCTCATTGCTCAATGTTCGGATCGGATTCTTACGAAATTAAATTTTATAAAACGAGCTGACGTTCAGTTTGACTTTGAGTGCTGACTTTTACAATATTACGCCTTTCGGAATCAGTTCTCTACGATCTACTCTGGTTCTGGAGTGAGTGATATAGCAAACACAAAAAACCATACTTCCCGTTCTATCTTGAAGTTGAACATTACCTCCGCTGCGCCTCAGATTATCTTGTGGTCACTCAGAGCCACACGCAACAGAGAACTAATAACACACATATTATTTGAGACAAATATCACGTAAGATTGTCCATTCAAAGTTTCGGCAAATTCTATACAAACGAAGTATACAGAACATCTTGCGCTGTGGCGCAACAAGAAAAACAGGGTATCCCTATATTGAAGGGTCACCTTACAAAATGAGAAATGGGATATGCCTGCTAATTAGCCTGGGTGATCCGCTCAAACCTTGCGGGTTGATAATATAGCGTGTTGCTTACGACCAACTCAAGTCGACAGGTTGGTGAAATAGTCGCCCAAAACGACACACAGCTAACGCTAAGAATGTATTTTAAAACCTTCCACAGAAATAACAGCTTTGGAGTGGGGGTTGGACGAAAATTAAGCAACTAGCTGACTATAGCTTCAAGTCGATACGATCTTCTTAAGTCTCGAACTAAAGGCCTATTCACACGAGGGCGCATTTTGCTACATATATGGCATACGCCATGGAGCATGAGCGGGCGCATTCTATTTTCACACTGTCTGCTGCAATATTTCACACAATGCAGTGGGGAAATGTGCGTGTGCGCCCCGCTCAAGCTCCCACGTGTGAATATGCCTTAAAATAAGCCTAATCCGTTTAATCAGAAGTGATGGGCCGACGCTAAAAGCCTAAAGGCTAAAGTGCGCTAATCAGGTATCTTCTCACGTTACAGTTGATGTTCGTCACTTTCACCCACAAGGAGAGAAGGCTTTTAATCCGGAGCCCCCCACTTCAGATCGAGTGCACCCCACATTTCATTTTTTCCAAAACAACAATTTCGACGACTCTAAAATTGTAACTATTGTGGTTTTTACTAGGGATGTCGCGGATATCCGCATCCGCATCCGCGGATGATTCGCAACTTTTTGACATCCGCATCCGCAAAAAATGTAATGCGAATGTGCGGATGTTGCAGATTTGGCAAAATTTACTAAAAATGTAGAAAATCAGACGACAATTTTGATTTTTGTGCATGTATATACCAATATTTTTACGCGGCGGCCTCAGCCGCCGCGTATATACTATATTGCAGCAGCTCGGTTTAACACGTATCTCCTGCTGCTGTGTTTATTTGCACTTGAAATGTTGGTAGGTCCTAAAAATACATGTAATGTGTGTGCGTGTCTGTTATTCGTGTGTGCTAATTGGAATAGTTATTACGCTCGGATTTTGTTGTTATATACAATTATATACGCCCGACAGTACACACATCAGCACACAGATCTGGCAGACGCATACTATCACAGCAAACAGGTCATCACACATCGCGCATGTGTGCCGGCAAATTTTTGCGCGGCCGCCTCAGCGGCCGTGCAATGTGCATACTAATTTCAGGTAATGCACTGAAACTAAATTTGCATGTAAAACATGCTTAGTTTCAGTGCACCAACTGCAGTCTGTTACACTGGGCAGTGCAGCAGCCGAACAAGCGCTGACAAGGCGCGTGTGCGTGTGTGTGTGTGCGTGCCTGACTGCCTGTGTTGTGTGTATACCTACCTGCACTTAGATAATAGACAACTTTCTTATCGATCAGTAATCTATCAGCCTGATTGATTATAGTTATATTGGTTCGGGCTTTCGAAATATTGTGCACAATATGCACTTTTGTTAATGTTTAGAACTATGTTGGTATGTTAATGTTTAGAACTATGAAAGATTTTCTTTCAGTTTTTTACAAAATCTGGCAAAATATTTTACGTAAGACGTTTTTAGGTTGGATCTCGCAATGGTTTTCTTAGTGTCTTGAACTGAGGGTTGCTCAGTTGAGTAAAACTGAAAGTCACCAAGTCAATGTGTAAAGAATAACTAAGGGCAAAATTGTCCGCCTTGCTGACAGTGGGTGGTTAATCCTCCAGTTGCCACAATCCCATAATCTCGGTTTTCGTGATTTCGACCCCTGTAGATTCGACTTTTTGGTATATATCCGTTTCTATCGGTAAAAAACCCGAAACTTCCACCCTTCTTAAATCCTACACCAAGCAGGATGTCTGCCAAAAATCCTTTTTGTGCACGCCGCGCTGTATTTTACCGATCCGGTAAAATAATACTCACTGTTGGAATGTGACAAACAATATGCTCGTCCACAGAAGTGCTTGTTTTATACAGTGACAGCAATATGACGAAACCTGTCATAACAATGTGTTATCGATTATTTATCAGCATGTCAGTACTTGAAAAATCTGAAGTTTAGAAAATATCGGCTGACCGTGCGGTACCTTTCAAGACTGCTTGGACTTCGCTGCAACGATCGTCGCAGCGGATATTGGCTTGGCAAAAAACATGTGGTTTAAAGCCTGTTTCACACAAAGTGGATTTTCAAGGGGACTTTCCCCATGGGGATCCCCAGGGGGATCCCCGTGAGAGTCCCCACGCGTCCCCACGGGGATCCCCGAGGGGACGCAAGGGGAACGAAGGGGATTTTGCTGGGGACGCGTGGGGACGCATGTGGATCCCCTCGGGGATCCCCATGGGGATCCCCTTGGGGAAAGCCGTTCACACGAGGCAGATTCTCGCGGGGATTCTTGCGTGGAATTTTAAACGGCCTCCCAGTACGTAGTATAGTTGTGGTGGTTGTATATTGATTTTTGGACTATCATAGTATCTTTGCAGAGTATTATTTATCCATATGTTACAATATATGATATATGCAAATTAATTAATTACTTATATTTATTATTTTATATTAAACTTTAACACAGTAATGGCACAAAGCCATATCTACGCGGTGTATGAGAACACTAACGTCTACCAATGTTCAAAAACAGCTATAAAAGGCCTGAAAAACGTTAATAACAGAATATGCAAGCATCGTGTGAAATTATATGACTCACGTGACTTTATTTGATTGGCCACTGCATGTGGATCCCCTTGAAAAAACGCTCGGAGAGCGATAAGCAAAATTCCCCCTGGGGATCCCCTTGCGTCCCCACGCGTCCCCATGCGTCCCCAAGGGGATCCCCCTGCGTTCCCACGCGTCTCCTTGTGTCCCCAAGGGGATCCCCATGGGGATCCCCTTGGGGACGCGTGGGGACGCAAGGGGATCCCCTTGGGGATCCCCCTGGGGATCCCCTTGAAAATCCACCTCGTGTGAAACAGGCTTAAAACTTTGTTGTAGAATGGACTTGAATTTATAAACGGTTTTTACACAGTTGTTAGTTTTTGACTTTTGAAAGTTAACTTGAAAGCAAGATTTATACAACCACGAAAACATGTATGTAGCTGTTTTAAATGTTATGTAAAAGTGTTGCTTTAACAATTTTTCCGATGCGTTTTATATTCGAAGAATATCCTCGGGAGTCGGGACTCTAAGCATGTCGCGACAAAATCTAGGTCTCGAAAAATAATTTAACCTTACTCGCAAAACGTGCTTGTTGCTCTTAAAACCGTGGATGAAACTTTATTCTAGGCTTTATCACCTCATTGTTGGTTGCAAATCGCTCTTTTCTAAAGTAGACTTCACGAATATTTGATATTGCGGGCATATTCGAACTAAGTTTTGCATGTTTTAGAGAGACTAGTCTACAAACTTGTAAAACAATAATTGTCAAAACAATATTATCAGTTTTTAACTTGCATGCTTTCGTAGATTAGAAAGAATAGACAGAGTACGTATAGTGATTAGTGATTATCACCAACCAAAACCAAAAGCATCAAGTTGCCAGAAGGTCATGCCGATAGCCCTTGGGTTGGCATAAAGTTAACCAATAGCGTTTTAAACAAACTGTTGATGGCAGCGCATGGCTTAGAAGATATGTATAATGAATGCACAACTTCGATACAAACTGTTTTATCTAAGTCTCATTCCTTAGTACTTGCATTCTTACATTCATACTTGCTATTTTTAGTATATTACGTATTTTTTGGTGAAAAGTTTTTCAAAAATTCGGCTCATAGCTTGTTTAGAACGTATTCTAAAAAGATCCGCATCCGCATCTGCGCGGATGTCAGAAGTCAGCATCCGCATCCGCATACGCATCCGCGGATGTCAAAAAAGTCACATCCGCGACATCCCTAGTTTTTACCAATGTTATTTTTCGTTCAATTTAGTATACGTAACCGCTAATCGTTTTTAGCTGTAAATCGTGTCTTATTCTGACTTTGATGCAACCCCCTCCATTTTTTCGTTACCCCCCGTCCCATGAAATTTTACCTAAAAATATGCGAGCTATACACAGTAAAGTTAGACTGTACTATTGTGTTAAAGCAAAACGAGTTTGCAACAAACAAATACCTGAGTGTTAATCATAGCTAATCTTTGAAAACACCTGCATCGGTGTTGAGTTCAGTTTTTTGTATTTTACAAAATTAGATATGTTTAAGTGAAAGTCCTACAAAATTGATTACACCAATACCTATATATAATTTGATAAATAAGGTTTAGCCTTGTAAAAATTCAAAAAAGTAGACTGAGCTTATTAGAGGGTATAAGGGCTGCATGCTATGTTTTTGCACATTTCTCTACTGTAACAGTTATTTTTTTATTATACATCAGTACGCTGTAGTTGCTATAGCTACAGTAGATAATTGCATACATTTCGAAGTGACAACAAGAGAAAAATCTTGCACTTCTCAATAGTTATTATCCCTTTCATTACTAAAAAACTATCGTTTTTTAACAACTTCCTCGTACTCAGTGCCCTCAGTGTCATCGCTTTCCTTCTCATGATGCGACTTGGCCCGCTCCCTCATTCTCTGTCGTTCATGCGTTGCCTGTTCAATCCGCTCAAAGGCGTCGTGGCCTGCTGGCACCCCGCCGAACATGTTCAATTTCCCCTGTTTCCCCTGAAACCGCGCATGCATGGGGTTTTTGAACTCCAGCGTCTGTACCATGCGTTTGTCGTCTCTGCTTAGAGTTCTGGCCGTCTTGAAGACGTGAACCATGGCCTCCTTATCGTCTTCTTCCCTGGCCAAGGCCACCACCCGTTTGTCTGCCGGCTGTCGACTCTGGGTCACCTGCCATCGGATACCGACCAGAGAGGTTCGAGCCCGGCCCTCGGGTCTTTTCACTTCGCTGAACGTTTGCAGACAGTCCAGGCCGTAGAAACCAAGCACGTCTTCGAGGGCAGCACGCCGTAGCTCAGAATACGGCTCGCCGGCCTGGAGAATACTGGCCTGCATTGGCGTCGGGATCTCATTCAATGTGTTCCTATGAATGGAATTAGTCAGCCAGGCAGTGTAGCCCAGAATTAGCTTCATATCATGCAGACTAGCTTCGTATTTCCCATGATATTTCTCCACCTCTTTCCTCGCTGTCACTGTCAAACCGTCCACTTTACGTTTCAAGCAATACAGAAACCATATCGTACCCAGAAAAATAAGTACTATTATCCCAAATAGGCCGCCGGCAATGATATCCCCAGTAGTGTTGCACAAAATGCCAGTAGACGATTTACGAGCAGATTTGTCTGCGGAACTAGACATCTATATCGAAGAGATAATCGAAGCTTTAGAACATAAAAGTTTAGTCGTTACGAGTAAACTGGCATGATTTGTTTGTTTCTGCATGGCAAGTACACAGCACAGACTACTATCACCTGAAATTTGGCAACTCTCATGACTAAATACTGTTTTTCAGTTTTCAACATATCATTTTCAGTAAGTGCCTATTGTAGTGATGGCCGGCAGTTCCAACGATATCAAGCAGAAACACGAAAAAAAATTGTGTTCAATAAGTACCTAGCACTACTATAGGCTCATAACAATGTTCCAAATTTTAAGAATAACAGATGACGATATCAACAGAATACAAAAAAGGTATCCTTCTATAAAAATGGTTTAGAGTGAACAATATCCGAAGCAACAAACAATAATAAAAATTACATAATTAAAGAATAGATACGCAACACTAACAAAATACTTTTAGTGAGGGACATATTAATGCCAATATCAACCAGAACATAAAAACACAAAACACCACACGGCCAGTTTACAGCTTTTATAACAGCGATCGCGTAACTAACAGTTGTTTTCTTAATCAGGAAATGTGAAGGAGATACAATACACATCCATGACTACGGGTTGGGCAGCCATTCATGACATTTACATTTAAGACAGGAAGAAATCTTGAGGACATCCCTGGCAAAAAATTTTGAGGAGGCCGGATCGACAAAAAAATTCCCCAATATATATAAATATGTACACATGTCCGCCTGTCCGAGCTCCGTTGCACAAAATTTTATCAGTCATTTATATCAGTGCAGGCAGCAAAAATTATCAGCAAATTATATACTGATAAGGTCTAATGCAATTCATATAGGACTGATAACTGAATTATCAGTTATCAGTAAATTTTGTGCAACACATTTTACCGATAATTCACTGATAAGTTATCGTGTTCTATGCAACAAGGAGCTCATAAATGCTCGTGCTACGGGTCCAGGGCTGTATCTCACATCACGGCTGATAGCCATTCCAAGGGACATGGTCCAGCCTTCCTGTTCCCGATAACGTTTTAGGATTGCAGGCAATGTTATGTTCTAATGACCACAATTTCAATCGACTCTGACGATTTTATGTTTTCAACTGACAAAAGAACCCACCTCGTATGTTTTATCACACATAATTTTTTGGTTACTCCATATTCTCATAGTAAAAGTATGTTTTCTCCTTATATAATTAGGACTGAAGCGTGTGTAAGGGTCACCTGCAATCCACATGCAGAATGTGGGTATATATATATATGTGCTATCATACATGTATGAGGGTGGGGATGGGGACCGGGGGGGGACCCCCCAAAATCAAGAAGCCGGGAAGAGGGTCCCGAAAATATCCAAAATTTAGTAATACAACTTTTTAGAAAAATTTTGCAAAATTTACGGTATTTTTGGTCGATCCGGAGGAAAGGGTCCCCAAAATTTGGCCAGAGAGGACCCCCCCCCAAATTTTTACCCCGTTACATATACGCTTGCTACGACTGAAGCAGCCCGAAAGATAACACATCGCTGTCTACAAAAGCTGTTCCCACTACCAAAACTGAACATACAGTATATCCCAGAATTCACGCTAACCATTTCTCCCAAAAGCAAGCAAGACCAAGCCTACTGAACCTTCTTTAGTTTATCATTCTGATACAGCTGAGCCGTGGAGGAGCGTAGCGATTTGGGGTCGGCGGCGTTCTGATCCGACGGGGTTCCACTGGCAACGGTCGCAGTCCCGCCCCGGGGGGTCCAGGCCCGAATAAGCAAGTTCATCACGTACATGGTATATAGATGCACCTGTATAGCAATAGCAATGAAAATATAGTGCAAGACGACCACGGGGAACCCCGCAAAACGCTCAATATTCAGCTCCAGTTCTGGGTCTGGCGAAACAGTGGCATTGCCAGCCGACCAGCTGGCCATCAGTAGACGATAGATAATTGGCAGATTCACCCCCACGCCCCACAAACAGGGCAAGAGACCGAAGCTGAACACGGCAA
This sequence comes from Trissonchulus sp. WLG1_4, assembly GCA_030248245.1. NCBI lineage: Eukaryota > Metazoa > Nematoda > Enoplea > Enoplida > Ironidae > Trissonchulus > Trissonchulus sp. WLG1_4. Next base: position 53,979 of record JASANF010016232.1, read on the forward strand.
AGTATGCATAACGCAGGATGTTGTGTCGATTTTTGCGCAACGAGCCAAAGGCTAGCAGGACGCTCAGCAGAGAACAGGTCCAGACATATTCCCAGGGTCGGGGGACCGGGGGCTTGGCACGCTCCAGGGGAAGCCAGTCCACGTCGAAGGCGTCCAAAATGTCCTCCAGCAGTCTGGCCAGCATCAGCAGCAGCAGCATTGAGTGGCAGAATAGGATCAGTTTCAGTCGAAACTTATTGGCAACGCTGAAACAAATTCAAATCATGTAGGTCACGCAACACCACACGTCATGACAAAGTCTTCGTTATACTCAGAATTTCAAGCTTCCTGGCCCTTAGCCAGCGTCACGACCACAGATGCACATAGAAGGGGGGTCGGGAGGTGAGGGAAATATTCACACACACCCCTGAGAAGGGTAAAAATTTTCGCCTGCGGCCAAAAAAGTACCCCAAAAATGAGTTGAAAATCGAAAAAATTATGAAAAAATTCGGCGGTCGCCGAAAAATGGCCAAGTCTACGGACTACCCCCCGCTAGGAGTCGGACACCTCCCCCTCGCCGATTCCCCCCGTGCATCTCTGGACGACATCTAGTAAACTGTGCTATATATATTAGGTGGTGTCAGGGTTTTTTGCAAAATTGGCACTGTGTAAATGTTGTGTAAATAAAAAATTTGCTGAGTAAATTTATGGTAGGAACAGTGGTGTATATACACAGTTTTCTACAACTTTTCATCACAAAAGGGACTATAAGTGAGTATCTGTATCACTAAAACATGCGTCATAACTGCAAACCATATTACGTACAAAATATTCGTATTGATGTGCCGTGCTCTAAAATCTAACTTGCCCGCAGAACAGGGGCGTAGCCAGGATTTTGAAAAGGGGAGGTCGCACGGGGTCTACTTTTTTGCTCACTTTTTTACACTCACTGTTGCGGGTCACTCACTATTATAGCAGGCGGGGGAAAAAACCCACCCCATTTTTTGGGAGAAAAAAACCCACCCCGGTTCCGGAACTTGGGTATGTGGTACAGGTCTAAAAATTTGCCAGCGTATAGTACATACAGTCCCTGTAGGCAAACGTATATAAGCGGTATCCAAACGGGGTCTCTTTGGTACTTTTTATGAGTCAAAAATTTTGACCCCCCATTTTTGACTAGAGATGGCTCCAAGGGAGGTGAATTTTGGAGTCTCATTTCTCAGCACTAAGAGATGCGAGCTCAAATGTAAAAACACTTTTACAGAGGACTACCCTTCCTCTATTCATGACCGCAGTGGCAGGTCCCTCCTTCTTTCGTACGAGGGGGGGCATGACCGAAATTAGACGGGGTAAAAAAAACCCATGTGAGGGAAAAAAACCCACTTTTGGAAAATGGTCTGGTGATGTCCAAAAACCTAGTAGCTACTCCAAAAGACTCATGGTAGTGCAAAAAAACGTTTATTGTTAACACATATGCGCATACTGACACTTTCTTGATCGAATTCTGGAATACGGGCCCAATAGTCGGACTTTGTCATTTTGAGGTCCCTTTGGAGCGGAAAGTAGTATATATATATTATCTGGTACTATTGCCAGTTTTTTGTATGTTTTTAATTATAACCTGTTAATTTCTCTTGTATAAACGCCAAATAACCGAATGAAAGTAAAATATCCCCGTCACGACCAGTCACACCCACTTACGGTACCCTCCATGGAGGGTCGATGGCGTAAAAAGTAGCCATAAAGTGCAGATTTTGCATGTATTTGAAACGTAATAGCAACTTTTTAGTTGTTTTCAACGTTTTCAGGCGAAATTAAGGTGTTTTGTTTTCAAATCTGAAAATTCAAAATTTTATAATGGGCTGCGAAGGGCCGTTTTCAAACTTGTCAACCTGAGGCCCCATAGCAAATCTGCGTATAGTTTTGGCATCAGGGGCGTCTACTACTCCTAATACGTGCCATAGCGTTGAAAAACTACCGCTAACACACTTTTCGGGTGATTTATGGGGTGGGTTTTTTCCCCCACATGGGTTTTTTTTCCCCCAAATGGGTTTTTTTCCCCGGCAAGTTTTTGGCTTCCCGCCAAAAAAATGGTAAGAGATAGCGAAATGAAACCGGTGCCAGCATTTAGAGCAAGGTTAGGCCTACGACAGATTTTTTTGGTTTCCCGTGAAAACGTATAGTCTATGAGCTACATTACGAAATCTGAAAATGCGGGTTTTTTTCCCCGCCTGCTATACATGAACAAAATATAATTTTGGTCATTTAGACGAAATAAATTCACTCTTGCGAAGCATCTGGTGCTCGGGTTCCCTCGCGGGCTCGTACTTATATATTGAGCTGGCAAGGACAACCTGAATTCTACAGCAAGAATACAATGGCTGTGAGAGGTGGTAAAAAAACTACAAATTTCTGTATTGAAAATGCAAAAAGTGCTTTTTAATCTATACAAAAAATCAATACGTCATTCCCATATCTATATAACAATATAATGGACCCACCTGATTCTGTACTGATGAGCGACTCGCTCTCGGTGCCTAAAATCACTGCCGTCCGTGCCCACAGCGTAGGGGCCGCCGCGTGAAGCCATGGTCAGACACTACTGGATCTACGCTATATACTCAAAGGCGAACATCTAAAGTCACAAAAGTCCAAATTTAAACATAATTGTTAGCAGCATTGTTGAGCAAACACTAACATACAGCATTATTGTGCTTATGTCATGGATTATATATACACAATATGTTCGATCTGGGTAGTTGAAGTTTTTAAGCAGTATATAACCGAAGTATTAAAGTATATATACAATCCTTCCACCATAGCAAGCAAACAATTTTCGAAGACTCAGCAGTCCGGGACATGCCTATAACCAACCCATTATCATGTGATCCATCGGGAAGATTTTTTCCCCCAAATGGGTTTTTTCTCCGGCAAGTTTTTGGCTTCCCGCCAAAAAACGGTAAGAGATAGCGAAATGAAACCGGTTCCAGCGTTTAGAGCAAGGTTAGGCCTACGACAGACTTTTTTGGTTTCCCGTGAAAACGTATATATATATAATTATATATATATATATATATATATATATATATATATATATATATATATATATATATATATATATATATATATATATATATATATATTTTTTTTTATATATATATATATAATATATATATATATATATATATATATATATATGTATATGTATATATATGTAACGTTGGAAAATAGTTAGAAAGAAGCTTGATCTGTTTTGGAAATTGTGGCATTCCCAATATCTTCAGGAACTTAGAGAAGTACACAACATTTATTTTAAGGGAAGAAAAAAAAAGTGACATCAACTTCAAATATGTGCCTTCAAAAGAAAACCCCGCCGACGGAGCGTCACGGGGTGTAGAATTTGAACTGTATGTTTTCGTGACACAGCTGGCCTAAACTTTTTCAGCTGTGGATGAAGAAAAAATTTCCGATACGTCTCCAATTGACCAAATTTGACCTAAAAATCTAAAATTTTACCCAATTTTTTTCTGGGGGCTGCCGCCCCCAGACCCCTGCAACTGTGCGGTTTAGTAATCTTGCGTTTGTAAGGCGTGTTAAAATATTGCTAAAAAGTCCATTAATAAACCACTACAACAAATTAAAAAGTCATTCCCTCCCGAAACTTTTCTTCCGGATACGCCCCTGTATATATATAAATGTATATATAGTTTGAAGCTGTTCTATGGTAGAAAAAATGTCATTTCTTGGGAATTTATGGTCCGTAATATAAAAAATCTTCTAGCTTCTCACCACGCCGCAAGCTGTTGTGTAACTTTTGGTGGTTTTAGTTCCAAAAAAGTTTAGATGCCGCTTTAGTAATAAAAAAGCATTATTTTTTAACGAACATGCTAATATGTGTCGTTTTGTGTTAAAAATGCTGTTAAAAGCATTATCACTTTTAAAAATCTAAAAGTAGATTCCCTGCAAAATTCGTTTCTGGCTACACAACTGCACAATATACTATGCACATTTTTTTACATAATTTTTTGCAAAAATGAGTTGGCCTAAGCTTTTTGTCAATTGGCTTTGGCCTAAAAAAATTTTGGACATGAGGCAAAATGGCCTAAACTTTTCAGACCAAAAAACCCTGGGCAGGTCCCTCCTTCTTTCGTACGAGGGGGGGCATGACCGAAAATAGACGGGTTAAAAAAACCCATGTGGTGGAAAAAACCCACATTTGAAAATGGTCTGGTGATATCGAAAAACCTAGTATATAGCTACTCCAAAAGACTCATGGTAGTGCAAAAAGACGTTTATTATTAACACAAATGCGCATACTGACACTTTCTTGATCGAATTCTGGAATACGGGTCTAAAAGTCGGACGTGGTCATTTTGAGGTCCTTTTGGAGTGAAAAGTATAGTGGTGCGGGAAAAAACCCTACGCGTTTTGCGGGGAAAAAACCCTAGTACTTCCTGGCCGAACCTTACGACATAGAACCTTTTTGAGTATTCAGGTGGAAAGCGCATAACTTACCACACCAAGTTTTGTGCAGTTTTGAGGCCTGTAGCATTTTTTATGAAAGTTGTCTTAACGTCATATTAAATTCATATTAAATTTAAAACACATTAAAAACGTCATCCAAATTTTAGCTGAAATACTTGTGAAATAGTTTACAAAATTTTCGGACAAAATTAACACATCCGAAGCTTTCAAAAAAACGTCCGAAATCAATCAAATCTGTTTATTCAAACTGAAATACATGTCATACAGTCAGAAAACTGGTCCTACTGGTTTTCCTGTGATTGGAAAATTTTTAAGGTGGCGAAATGTGACTTTTCGAAATATGCAGATTCGAACCAATTTTAGATTCACAATGGCAAGCTGGTGTAAAAGGATGCCCAAACACAGAAAATGAAGTTGGTTGAATGTCTGTGAAGTTGACAGCACCACAAACGGCACAAATTTCAACTTCAGCGGCACAAAATCTGCGATGCAATTTTACCCATGTGCCTACATGTTGTTTAAGACTGACTGTCTGTAAGAATCGACCCAGGCAGGGACGTAATTTTTTCGACCATCTTCAATTTGCTTCAAACTTACATATATATATGGTAGCCCTATATGAGTGTATGAACTGTGCAAAATTTTAGCTTTCACCCATTTTCCTGAGGCCAGATATGGGCTGGAATTCACAACCTAACACTAACACTAAAGTTTCCCTTAAAAGTTAGTGGCCCGTATTCACATACTAACACTAACGCTTAAAGTTAGTGTTTACACTAAGTGTTAGCGCTTATAAGCGCTAAGTGTTATTCACATACTTAGTGTTTATTTAAGCGCTTAGCAAACACTAACGCTTAACTTAGCGTTTCAATTTTGTATTCACATACTTAAAATTTAGGGATCAAGTGCAGTTGGGGGGGGAAAAATAGTGGACCTATTTTTTGGAGTAGAGCACCTTGAGGGAAGCATTTTTTGTAATAGAACCCCTATCCACAAATTTGGAATTTCTGAGCTATGACCCCTTGAAAATTGCCTTTTCAGTGTTTTTGGAAGTGAGCGTAGGCCAAAGTTCGAAGCCAAAAATGGCTATAATCTTTGTTTTTGGATAGTTTTGAGTGCGTTATGATGTTTTAAGGCATCGTCTAGGCTTAGTTGGCAGGATTCTCTAGGCTAAGCTGGCAGGATTTTTTCTGAAAATTTCGATTTTTTATTGCCTAAGCCTGAGCCTAAGCCTAAGCCTGAACCTAAGCCTAAGCCTAAGCCTGATACTAAGCCTAAGCCTAAGCCCCATACTAAGCCTAATAAGCCCTAAGCCTAAGCCTAAGCCCAAGCCTAAATTAAGGCCAAGTTTGAATTTGGTCAAAAATTGGACGTTTCTGGCGAATTTGGCAAATTTTTCGGCAGGAACGCGGTCAAAGAGCCTTTGTTTTGATTCTAAAAAGTTGTAACCAATAATCTGACACCATTTAGACACGATTAGAATGGAAAAAACAAGAGCTTCGAAAAAAAATTGCGAAAACGTCCCTCACTGAGGGTTCAGATTTCGGGGGGTGGTATCTCAGAAAATCCAAAAAATGAAATAGGGGTTCTTGAAGCAAAAATGCTTCCCCCAAGGTGCTCTACTAAAAAAAATAGGTCCACTATTTCCCCCCCCCCCAACTGCATTTAACCCAAATTTAGTGTATGGCTTAGAATTAAGCGCTTAAGTTTAGGGACCTCGGGAGCTCCCTAAGCGCTAAGCGCTTAGTTAGTGGATGGTGTGGGGAAGGGGTAGGGAGAGTGGGGGAGGTTCTTGGCCGCCATGGGAAGGAAGGGCATGCAATTTAGGATATATTAGTGACATTTTCCGACCAATTCGATCCATTTTGCTCGTTTAATCGCAAAAAATAAAAAATGCACTTTGTTGTCCAAATTAGTTTTTTTACATTTTTGAGTAGAGCATCTTAATCGAAGTAATTTTTCTTCAAGAACTTCTATTTGAAAATTTATATTTTTCACGATATGCCCCCTGAAACATGTAGAGCTGATTTTGCATTTCTCAAAAATCCACCTGCTGAAAACATTTTTTACAAATTTATAGTTCGAGAAAAATATATATTATTAATAAGAAATAGTAATTTAAATAAATCTATAATCGGATTTATAAATACCAAATGGAAATGCCGATAAATAACGAATTCCGGATCCACATCAAGCAGGGAGCGCACTCCAAGCCAAAGCCAAAACTAAGCACAAAAGTTGCTAAACGCTAAGTTTAGTATAACACTAATTTTTAAGCGTTTATTTTGTGAATAACAGTTTAGTACAAATTAAGCGCTAACACTTAGCAAACGCTTAGCGTTAGTATGTGAATAACTCTTAGTATGTGAATTCGGGCCAGTGAAACACTTAAATTTCAGCCTGAAACACTTAAAATGTTAGTGTTTCGAGGCCAATTTTAAGTGTTTCACTAACTTTTAAGGAAAAAGTTAGTGTTAGTGTTAGGTTGTGAATTCCAGCCATGATCTCCCAAAATGTGCGTGCTTAGTCATGGTTTCCAAGTTTTGATCAAACCTGCTTTTCCGTTTATATCTGGCCAGTGCTACACAAACCAAATGCCATATTTTAGTAAAATATTTACTATACAATACAAAATATTAGGAACCTTTCAAATTTACTCTACCTTGCTTACTTTTTGAGAAAATAAACTTTGACTGTGCCAGTGGCGTACCCAGGGGGGGGGGCTAGGGGGACATCAGCCCCCCCCTTCGCGATTTTAGCCCCCCTTCGCGATTTCAGCCCCCCCCCCTTTTTTTCACTTTTTTCCTGTGGTCTTCTTTGGTTTTATGACACCGCTGAAAAAAATTTTCCGGCACGTTCCCAATTGACTAAAATTACACTGAAATTTCAAAAATTTTCCAAAATTTTCTTTCGAGGGGATCTCGCCCCTAATTCATTACTGCTCTAATGTATATACATGACTTATATCTGCTATGGTGCATTAATAATGAGTAATGCTGACAACTATTATTGGTATTTAGTTATATATTTTGTGTGGCTTTTAATTAAAAACCGTGTGGTGGGTGGAGTGGAGGACGAACGTCTAAGGACAGCCCTTGTCACCCATGGTTTTTCTTCAATTTTTTCCTGTATACAACGTATTTTTCAGGTTTGCTAGTCCCCCCATGGGCCGATTTTTTTGTGCTTTTTTTATCTAAATAGGTTAAAAGTTTGAAATATTTGACATAACAAAATCTGACTCTGAACAGACCGCTGCTACAACTATGATTTCACGACAAGTGTTGCTTAGAATTGGTTTTTCTATGCAATTATTATTTCAAAATTCTAAAAATACTCCAGCTTCTCGGGGGGGGCTGCCAAACCCAGACCCCTGCAACCACTCTTTTTTTACAATCAGTGTTGCTTAGAATTGCTTTTTCAATGCAAATTTTATTTCAAAATTCTAAAAAAGCTTTAGCTTCTGGGGGCTGCCGCCCCCAGACCCCTGCAACCACTCTTTTTTTACTACCAGTGTTGCTTAGAATTGCTTTTTCAATGCAAATTTTATTTCAAAATTCTAAAAAAGCTTTAGCTTCTGGGGGCTGCCGCCCCCAGACCCCTGCAACCACTATGATTTCACAACAACTGTTTGCTTAGAAATGGTTTTTCAATGCAAAATTTATTTCAAAATTCTAAAAAAGCTTTAGCTTCTGGGGGCTGCCGCCCCCAGACCCCTGCAACCACTCTTTTTTTACTACCAGTGTTGCTTAGAATTGCTTTTTCAATGCAAATTTTATTTCAAAATTCTAAAAAAGCTTTAGCTTCTGGGGGCTGCCGCCCCCAGACCCCTGCAACCACTCTTTTTTTACTACCAGTGTTGCTTAGAATTGCTTTTTCAATGCAAATTTTATTTCAAAATTCTAAAAAAGCTTTAGCTTCTGGGGGCTGCCGCCCCCAGACCCCTGCAACCACTATGATTTCACAACAACTGTTTGCTTAGAAATGGTTATTCAATGCAAAATTTATTTCAAAATTCTAAAAAAGCTCCAGCTTCTGGGGGCTGCCGCCCCCAGACCCCTGCAACCACTATGATTGCACGACATGTTGCGTAAACTTTTTTGCAATATCAATGAAATCAGTAAAAAAATTTTAAAAAGCTGAACTTTCTGCAGACTGCCGCGGACTGCGTGTGCGTTTTCACCCTTTCACCCCCCCCCACGGTCGTCGACCATCAGTTCACCCCCCCCCCTTCGCGAAATCCTGGGTACGCTACTGGACTGTGCCAATATTAAGGTGGCGCTCCTGAAATGTGACTTTTCAAAAAACGGCAGTTTGGGGCCAATTTTAGATACACAATGGCAAGCTGGTGTAAAAGTATGCCTAAATACAAAAAATGAAGTTGATTGATACAAATTAGCATTCACTGTAGACCAAACGTGAGTGGAATTTCGGCTTACGATTTCTCTTCGCAAGTAAGTAGCTGTTGCACAATCAATAGCTCATTTTGCGTGCCTCAACGTGATCGAGCGGTCGCAAAAAGTCATTTTTGATGAATATGATTGATATATCGAAAAACACTAAAATCACGATTTTTGAAAAACATAAATTTGGCTAAATTTTTTAGATACTATCGATTTGCCAAAAATCAAATTTTGCGACCGCTCGAAGATGACAAGGTGCATTTATGTGCCAAATTTTAACATTTTTCGTTGAGCCAATTTTTTAAAATCGCAAGCCGAAAATTTGCGTTTGTATTCACACGCACTATATTTCTGTCTCATGCAGAAAGTATTGCGTTAGTTCACAAAAAAATTATACCACACTCAATAAAACACCAAAAATTTTTAATCACGTTTCAGTAAAACACTACTGCTAGTGTTTTTCAGCCTTTCAAATTCATTACATACGTGTAAATGCACTGGCTTGTGAAGGCATTTCCGTGAAAATCTATTTTTCTTGACGAAATTTGCTCAAAAATGTTCAAAAAATTTTTTATGTGATATGTACATCAAATTGAAGGAAATTCACTTCTGATCAACTTTTGTTCTTACGATGCATGTTTATTTTTGCGCGTTTTCAAAATAATGGCCAAAACCCACATTTCAGGAGTGCCACCTTAACGTTTACGAATGAGCATTTTTCGAGTTTTTGATTAATAACTCGCAGAATACTTAGCAGTCAAAGTTTTGTTTATTACCCAAATAAAGACACATATGTCGGTTTTCAGTGTGCAAAAAATCAGCCAAATCGAAGTAGGGGTATTGAGCGACTTTTAAGCTTGAAATGTTCAACTTATATTAGCATTCATTGCAACTATGCCTAGTATCACTTAAGGTGGCGCTCACCTCAAAAAGTCATGTTTGGCGCTAAGCTCATGCTGTCAGTACTAATACCATTTTGATTTTACATCAAAGAGACCTCAAAAAAACCTATTTACAATACCTTTCAGCACTTTAATGTGAATGTGTCAAATTTTATGACCATGTCGAATTTCCTATTCACACTAATATTATTTTTGACCTAGCTCAGCGAAACTTCAACCGATTTTGACGATCTTGGCATCAATAGAAAGATCTTTCAAAACTCTAGACTTCTAAAAATCTTCGATTTTTTATTTCTATTTATGATTTTGCAAAAAAACGATTTTTCAAAAATCCTTTGTGTTTGAGCGACTACAAAAAGTGCTGCGAGCCAAAATTTGAAAATCGAAAAACTTTCACGTCTGCATTTATATTCTTTCTTTCATTGTGCAAATTTTCAACTCGATCGCAATCGGCAGCTGGGACCCAGGTCCAAAAAAAGTAGTCGATTTCGCTACACAAAAATGTAAGGTTTGCCCACACGTTTCACTTTTTCAAAAATTAGACCTTTTCTAGGACTGCATGTTTCCGTTGAAAAAGTCACCAAAAGCCATACTCAATTTTTTGAGAAATTAAATCAAAAATTTGACTTTTTCGAAGATTTATCAGCTTTTTAGATTTTTCATTTTTGATTTGCATTTTCACGGCTAAATTACTCAGCAAAGCTTCAACGTATTCTTATGTTTAATACATCAATTTAAAGCTAAGAAACCGCACATTTCAGTGATATGAGTGATCATTTTATATTGAACCAAAAAATTTTAAGCTACGATTACAAAATTGTCAAAAAAATTCGAAAAAATTTTTTAATCACAATATGCACATCAAATGAAAGCCCTTTTCATTCTGAACAACTTTTCTTCAAGACATTATGATCAAAAATGCAGCTGAAAAAAATTAAACGCCAAAGTTGGTTTCCCTAAGCGCCACCTTAAGGTGGTAGTTCCAGAATCGCAGTTTTTTTTACATTAGGCTATTTTCAAAGCTCTTTTTCAGAAGAACCAGTGAAGCAGGAATAAAATGGGTACAATTTTTCGAAACAAGACTCAAAAGTGTCTACTATCACGTTTTAATCACTGATAAAATCCCACGTTAAGACTAGCTACCCGATTGGCTTACAGTTCAGTAAGCCAACGCGGTAGCTAGTCTTAACAATGGTATTTTTTACCAAATAAAAAATGCTCTGGGTATTTTTTGGTGTAGTTTAAGAAAATCATAATCTCTTTACTCGTAATGTATAGATCGGTCAGAAAAACAGGTCACTGCGATTATGGAACTACCACCTTAATGCACTGTAACATATACCACTCCCATTTATATGATATTCATTGTCAAAATAGTTCACATAATGTACAATTATATCATGTTTATTAGATTCTGATTACAAAATTTTCGGATCCATTATAGCGCAGAATTTGAAATATTTTTATCGTTCCAAAGCTACTTTTTTCTCGTTTTTGCCTTGTAATTTCGACAATACTTAGCAGTCAAAGTTTTATTTATTACACAAAAGTAGAGATACATATGAGTATCTGTGTGAAAAAAATCCGCCAAATCGAAGTAGGGGTATTGAACTATTTTCAAGCTTGCAATGTGCCACCTAGATTACCATTTATTGCAACTGTGCCTAGTATCATGTAATGCACCGTTGCATATACCACACCTATTAATATAATATTTACAGTCAAAATAGTCTACACAATGTGCAATTTTATCATGTTTCCTAGATATTGATTACAAAATTTTTGCATCCAATATTAGCGCAGAATTTGAATTATTTTCAAAGTTCTAAAGCTACTTATTTCTTTTTTTTGCCTCGTAAATTTGACAATACTTAGCTGTCAAAATTTTATTTATTATACAAAAATATACATATTGGTTATCTGCGTGTAGAAAATCAGCCAAATCGAAGTAGTGGTAATGAACTATTTTCAAGCTTGAAATGTGCTACTTAGATTAGCATATATTGCAACCCTGCCTAGTATCATGTAATGCACCGTTACATATACCACACCCATTGCTATGATATTCACTGTCAAAATAGTCCACATATTGTACAATTATATCATGTTTATTAGATTCTGATTATGAAATCTTCGGATCCAACCTTGGATCGATACATTCACGACCTAGCTTCAATGCCCATCCGACTCCGAGAGATATCTCATTGCTTATTTCGGCGTCAGTTTGAACATCATTGGCAAAGTCGGTTATCTCTGATAATAGTGGTTGTACTTAAATTGCTTCCAATGCGTTGGCGCATGTACGAACCGCGATGTCACGCAGTGTTATTCATTGTGCCACATATTTATGTTTTCATTCTTTCATTCAAAGAGCACCACACTGTCAGCTTTGGCTCGCCCCAAATGAACTCAGCTCAAAGTCGTAATAATTTGCAATTCCTGGAATTAAAGTTTGTGACCGGCCGCGAAAGCCGCCGGCCGACCGGCGGCCGGGCCGGCGGAAAGTTCGGCCGGTCGGCTTGGCGGCCGGATTTTTGATCCAACCCATTTGACCCAAATCCAGAGTGTCATTTTGGCATAACTTAGCCTGCCGGATTGTTATGCCGGCCTAATTTTGTCAGTCGGTTGAATCTGGCCGGCCGGCCGGTGTTTTTAAATTTCGGCCGGTCACAAAAACTAGACGAGCTTTGGCTTTTTTTTATTTTTGCAATTCAATAGTTCCGCTAAATACCTATATGAATTTAATGCCACAATGAGAGGAAACTGCGAGCACAAATTCAGCGGCATTGGTGCACCAGTGATTTTCATGCACATACACTCAAATATGCTGTTTCACGTAAGATGCCACACGGTTGCCAGATTATCCAAAATCTCTGATATATATATCTGGCGACTGTGCGGCATCTTACATGAAACAGCATATTCGACTGTAAGAAGAAGAAGAAGAAGTTTATTGCTAAAGCCGTCAGTTTACAATTCTGTTAACCAAAGCCGACGTTCCTACGTGTTAGTAATAACAATATATAAAGAAACAAAATCAACAGCCAAATAATAAACAACAAACAGGCAGATAGAATAAACAAACAAGGCAGGAGAGGACCGGTAGTGGTCACCTAACCCCCCGCCCCTTCATGAATTCTTTGAAATCGCAGTTTTCAAGAGATTTTATGAAATTCGAAACTGTCTGTGTGCGAACTGAATTTTCGGATAACGAGTTCCAAAATTTTGGAAACCTATATCGAAAAAAACTTGCAAGGAGATCTGAATTTGCACGAGGTACATATAATTTTAAGCCTCGCGAACGTAGTCCAGTGTCTAAAGCAAACTGAAACAAGTCATCAAACTCCAAGTCAACTTCCTTTTTTATTACCTTGAACCCAAATATCAGATCCGCAACTAGGCGTCTGTGTTCTAAACTCTTTAGATGTAGAGCTGCAAGTCTACTTGGGTAATCGAGATGTCTAACCGAGGGTATACGCTTGGTATACGTAAGCTGCACCTTCTCTATAATATCTATGTCTTTCAGCAAGTAGGGTGACCAAGCTGGAGTGGCATATTCCACAATGGGTCTAACGTATGTTAAGAACATTTTAACTAAAAAATCTGTATCACGAGTTTTGAAGCATCGAAAAATGTTTGCGGACATACGCATGGCCTTTTTGGTAACCATCTGACAATGATTTGAAAATTTCATGTTTCCATCAATTAGAATGCCTAAATCGTTTACGTGATGTGATATACCTAAAACTACGTTGCCAAGAAGATACTGTGGTGTGTCTACCGACTTGCCAAACACAAATACCGAACACTTTTCAATTGCCATCGACAATTGCCATGTGTTAGACCAGTGCCAGACACTGCACAGATCTTTCTGGAGTGTAGGTGAGAAGCTATCTGACTTGTCTACCGATGCCGAGATTTTCACATCATCGGCATACAATGAAATCTCGCTTGCCTCTACACAGTCAGCTATGTCGTTAATGTAAATTAGAAATAAAACAGGACCTAAAACAGTGCCTTGAGGTATTCCACTGATAACTTTCTCAATACGTGACTTTTGAGAATCCACCATTACGTACTGAACTCTATCTGTCAAAAAATTACGTAGCCATGTAAGCAATTTACCATGTATACCATACCTTGACAATTTGTATATTAGTTTTGAATGTGATACCGTGTCAAAAGCCTTTGCAAAATCAATATAAACCGCGTGTGTACACTTGCCCTGTGAGTAGGCTTCAGCCCACTTGTCCAGGTCCATGACAGAATTTTGTTTTCTTTTTTGCGTACATCACCGCATGCAAGGCTTTTGGCCTTTTTTGCGGCACGTATGTAGTGTTGTTTCCAGTATTTAGTTTTATATTTCTTAAAAACACGCCACAGTCTGGTTTTCTCAGAATATGCTTTCCTGGTGTAAGAAGACCACTGATGCTTCGGGGGTAGTGATTTACGGTTAGGTACGAATAAGTAAATGGCATACGTAATTACATTAACAAACGTTTCCCACATGGAATCAACTGAATGCTCATTGTAAAAAAGGGTGTCCCAGTCAATAGTATCTAAAAATTCATTCATAGCTACATAATTACCAGCCTGAAAGTGTAGTGCACGGGTGCGAGCAACTGGTACAGAATGCGAATCAGGGAGATTCAAATTAAAGTATATCTTATTATGGTCACTTGTGCTAAAAGGCTCAGTAACATATATGTTAGTAACGAGTAACGGATCTGATGTGAGAATGAGATCGAGGATTTTATTCATTCGTGTGGGTTCGGTAACTTTTTGATGAAGTCCAAGTTCAGTGAAAATATCATCAAAATATACATGAGCAAGATTTAAATTTCGGCCACCGATTAGGTGGGGCAAATTGAAATCTCCTACAAGTATGACATTAGTCTCAGATTTAAAATCGAGAAGATATCGACAGAATTCGTTATCGGCTTCCTGAGATGATTCAGGCGAGCGATATACTAAAAACAAAAGCAGCTTGGCAGGTTTGACAAATTTCAGGCAGATAACTTCAATATAACCAAAAAAGCATTTGTCAGACAGCATACAGACATGCAAGCAATTATGCACCAATGCAAGGCAGCCACCATGCAAACGGGTATCTCTATCTTTTCTGAATAACTGATAATTTGGTAAATTTGGGACAGACTTACTATCAAAATCAGATGACAACCAAGTTTCAGTAATTAAAAGAATATCTAAACGGGTTGCACATTGGTCAATTTCGTAACATAAGTCGTCAAACTTATTTGTTAAACTTCTAGCATTAAAATATAAACAGTTAATACGAGAACTGTTGGGGCGTATTTTGAAATCAACACTAAAAGTTTTTTGGTTAGGACCACTCATAATTTTGGGACAATTTTGCCTTTCGAGATTTTAATGAATTCCCCCTTTTCCCGCCGTTCCTTAAGTTCTTGACGTAGTTTTCGATCGTCCTGTCGCTGTCGAAAAGTTAAATCTGGGCGAACCCAGATACCGTTGCCACAACCCAGGGCATCTCGGACACCAAAAAACCCAGACAGAAATTTAGAACGGCTATCAGCCATTTTAAATTTCAGTTTGACGATGCGCGGGTTGCCGTTTGGGTTGAGTCGACCGTCTCGAAAATGGTCGACCAGCTCAGAACGATCTATTTTTAACTTTTCACATGCACGTGCATGTATGTGCATAAAAATCAGCGGTGCACCAATGCCGCTGAATTTGTGCTGTTTCCTCTCATCGTGGCATTAAGTTTGTATCTGTATTTTGCGGAGATATTGAATTGCAAAAATGAAATGAAACCAAAGCTCATATTCCAGGAAATGCAAATTATTACGACTTTGAGCTGAGTTCACCTTGGGGCGAGCCAAAGCTGACGGTGTGGCGCTTTTTTGTTTTGGTAAGAGCATTGTTATTCCAACAAAATTTTTTGCTTGGAAAGGCAACAGCGCCAAGTTTGTACAATTGGTGTCTGCCACAAAGACAGGAATATATATACTTTTCAGCAAGGTTTTAGATTCAAACATCCAAACAATAAAGAAACCCAGCCCCTGGAAGTGGTATAAGTCGTAGCTTTCGTCTCAGATGAAATTGTGAAAAATGCATATAATAATATTGTCATATTGTCACAGAAGAAGCAGACTAAGTAACAAAGTTTTGCCGAAAAAAATATTCCAGTATCTAGAACCCGGTTGCGTACAATCAGCTCTGCAAATTTGCAACGGCATCTACTGATGGGAAAACATAAATATGTGGCACAATGAACAACACTACGTGACATCGCGGTTCGTACATGCGCCAACGCATTGGAAGCAATTCAAGTACAACCATTATTATCAAAGATAACCGACTTTGCCAATGATGTTCAAACTGACGCCGAAATAAGCAATGAGATATCTCTCGGAGTCGGATGGGCATTGAAGCAAGGTCGTGGATGTATCGATTCAAGGTTGGATCTGAAGATTTTAAAATCAGAATCTAATAAACATGATATAATTGTACAATATGTGGACTATTTTGATAGTGAATATCATATCAATGGGTGTGGTATATGTAACGGTGCATTACATGATACTAGGTAGAGTTGCAATGAATGCTAATATAAGTTGGACATTTCAAGCTTAAAAGTCGCTCAATACCCCTACTTCGATTTGGCTGATTTTTTGCACACTATTAACCGACATCGAGTTACAATTGTACATTATGTGGACTATTTTGACAGTGAACAATATTGATAGGTGTGGTATATGCAACGGTGCATTACATGAAACTAGGTAGAATTGCAATAATATGCCAATATAAATAGCACAATTCGAGCTTGAAAATAGTTCAATACCCCTACTTCGATTTGGCAGATTTTTTACGCACAGACAACCAATATGTATATCTATTTTTGTATAATAAATTTTGACAGCTAAGTATTGTCAAATTTACGAGGCAAAAACATGAAATAAGTAGCTTTAGAACTTTGAAAATAATTCAAATTCTGCGCTATATTGGATCCAAAAATTTTGTAATCAGAATCTAGTAAACATGATAAAATTTTGCATTATGTGGAGTATGATATTAATATAATAATAACATATTATTATTATATCATGTTATTATTTTGACTGAATAAGGTATGGTATATGTAACAGTGCATTACATGATACTAGGCACAGTTGCAATAAATGGAAATCTAGGTAGCACATTTCAAGCTTAAAAATAGTTCAATACCCCTACTTCGATTTGGCTGATTTTTTTCACACAGATACCCATATGTATCTCTACTTTTTTGTAATAAATAAAACTTTGACTGCTAAGTATTGTCTAAATTACAAGGCAAAAACGAGAAAAAAGTAGCTTTGTAAAGATAAAAATATTTCAAATTCTGCGCTATAATGGATCCGAAGATTTCATAATCAGAATCTAATAAACATGAAATAATTGTACATTATGTGGACTATTTTGACAATGAATATCATATCAATGGGTGTGGTATATGTAACAGTGCATTAAGTGATACTAGGCATAGTTGCAATGAATGCTAATATAAGTTGGACATTTCAAGCTTAAAAGTCGCTCAATACCCCTACTTCGATTTGGCTGACTTTTTGCACAATAATAACCGACATATGTGTCTATATTTGTATAATAAATAAGACTTTAACTGCTAAGTATTGTGTCAGTTATTAATCAAAAACTCGAAAAATGCTCATTCGTAAACGTTAATATTGGCACAGTCAAAGTTTATTTTCTCAAAAAGTAAACAAGGTAAAATAATTTAAAAGTTCCCTAAGATTTTGCATTGTATAGTAAATATTTCACTAAAATATGACATTTGGTTCTTGTAGCGCCGGCCAGATATAAACGGAAAGCAAGTTTGATCAAAACTTGGAAAACATGACTAAGCATGCACTTTTTGCGAGATCATATCTGGCCTCAGGAAGATATCCCATGGGTGAAAGCTAAAATTTTGCACAGTTTATACACCATATAGGGCTACCATATATGTAAATTTGAAGCAAATTGAAGATGGTCGAAAAAATTACGTCCCTGCCGCTTCACACTATGGTCGATCGTTACAGACAGTCAGTCTTAAGGTGGCTCTCCTAAAATGTGCGTTTTGGTCGTTATTTTAAAAACGCACAAAATTGAGCATACATCATAAGAACAAAAGTTGTTCAAAATGTTGTTGAATTTCTTTTAATTTGATGTCACATAAAAAAATTTTCAATTCTTTTAATTTCATATCACATGAAAAAAAATTGAAAAAAGTTGAGCAATTTTCAGCAAGAAAAATAAATTTTAACGGAAATTGCTTCACAAGCCAGTGGATTTACACGTACGTAATGATTTTGAAAGGTTAAAAAACAATAGCTGCTGTGTTTTAATGAAACATACTTCAAATTTTTTGGTGTTTTATTGAGTGTGCTATATTGTTTTTGTGAAATAACGCGATATTTTTTGCATGAGACAGAAATATAGTGCGTGTGAATACAAACGCAAATATTCGGCTTGCGATTTTAAAAAAATTGGCTCTACGAAAAAAGTCAAATATTGGCACAAAAACGCACCTTGTTGTCTGTGAGCGGTGGCAAAATTCGATTTTGAGCAAATTAATAGTATTTTAAAAAAATTAGTCAAGTTTATGTTTTTCGAAAAAAACACTATCAGTGTTTTTCAGTGTATAAATTATATCCATAGAAAATGACTTATTGCGACCACTCGATCACGTTGAGGCGAGCAAAATGAACTATTGTTTGTGCAACAGCTAGTTACTTGTGAAGAGAAATCGCAAGCCGAAATTCCACTCACGTTTGCTCTTCAGTGAATGCTAACTTCAAAATATGTTTTAAAAATATCTACATAAAAATTCACACATGTGCTTTGTACTTTTGTAGTAGTATGTTAGTGCTTTGGCTTTTAGTTTTTAATTGACATCTAAACTTTATAAAATTATTTCTGTCGTGTGGTGTCTAGCTTAAGCTAGTTATGGTACTAATTTTTCATAAAAATATTTATACATACATACATATAAAAACAATTAAGTGCCAACGAATTTGTTAAGCTACATTTAAATTCAATTGGTTTGATAAAGTTAGCGTATGCTAACAACCAAAGTCTGGTGGATGATCACAGTATTGTCAATGATTTAGACAACAGTAATCAGAATCGCGAATGTTCCAGTCAAGTGGACTCACTGATTGAAGGGCGTCAGGTAGAAAACTGGGGCGGACTTGCTGCAACGACTAAAAAGCGTAGAATTTAATATATGCAAGCTGCACCATCTTTGTCAGTCGTAAATTTGAATGAATGCCGCGCGAAAAGTTTAGACATTTTTGTCTTAAAGAATGGTAGCCGATATTTCCTTACATCTGACTAGAAGGGGAAGGACTCGTGTATTTGAGCAAAACGTGCGCGTTTGATTCTTTGCTTCTGAGTGTTGTTTGTGCCTACCGTGACAGTGGAAATTACAAGACATTCATCAATGCCGCCGTAGATGCCACCAAAGATTGCAGCACGAAGTGCTATAACTTTTTGAAACTTTTATCAACGTCAGCACATAAATTCGAGTTATTACGACCGAGCCAAAATTTTGCTGCAGTTTTTCAAAACACGAACTTTTTTTGAGGATATACATTCAATTGCTTATGATTTTACGATAGCCGACATCGCTCACCACCCGCTACAAGAGGCTCCTGTTGTGATGGAGTATTTACGTTGCAGCAACTCAAGTTGTCCCAAAGACCAGCGCGTGCTTAAACTTCCTGTAATTTATGGTCTTGCGGACGACTATTTCACTCATCTTGAGCAATCCACTCCGGAAGCGATTTTGACAGACCCAAGTCCCTGCACTGCTACAGAAGATACGGCAAGATATCAAACTGTGGAAAAAAACGTCTTTTTGCGCTCTGTTCTTCACTTCGAATCACCGACAGCAGAGGGCCTTGGTCATTATGTTGCTTATTGTCTCAGATCAAGTGGGAAGTGGGAGCAGTATGACGATCTCTGCGACAAGGTCCGCAAACAAAAACCCACCTGGGCCCGATTATCGAAACAAAATGTTCGTTGTTGAAAATGTTCGTCGTTGAAAAACAAATGTTCGTCGTTGAAAAACAAATGTTCGTCGTTGAAACAAAAATGTTCGTCGTTGAAAATTCGTCGTTGAAATTGTTCGTCGTTGAAACATTTTTCAACGACGAGCTTTGGTTGTTTAGAACATTATTATGTTCTAAAAGACAAAAGCTCGTCGCTGAAAAAATTTTCAATGACGAACATTTCAACGGAGCTCAAGACCTCCGTTGAAATGTTCGCCGTTGAAAATTTTTCAACGACGAACATTTGTTTTTCAACGACGAGCAACGACTGTTTGATGCTGTATACGGCCTAGAAATGTATATAGTAGCTTAGTGAATGTATATATATATTTTATATATATATATATATATATATATATATATATATATATATATATATATATATATATATAT
Source organism: Trissonchulus sp. WLG1_4 (assembly GCA_030248245.1). Classification (NCBI taxonomy): domain Eukaryota; kingdom Metazoa; phylum Nematoda; class Enoplea; order Enoplida; family Ironidae; genus Trissonchulus; species Trissonchulus sp. WLG1_4. Next base: position 74,211 of record JASANF010016232.1, read on the forward strand.
ATATATATATATATATATATATATATATATATATATATATATATATATATATATATATATATATATATATATATATATATATATATATATATATATTTCTGTTCAATCTAAGGCAGGGCAATTTTTATTCTATCCTGAAAAAATATGCTGTTCATTTTGGCTATGACGATTTAACGTGTCTAGAGTATACAGCATCAATATATATAAATACGACCGGTGTGTTAGACACTTTCATTTTATGTATCTGTAGTTACTTCATCACTGAGTATTGACACAAATAATTTTAAAAGAAGTGGAAGTGACCGTTGTTACAGTAATTGTGAAAAATAAAAGTTGACTTTGAGAAATGAGAAGATACCTAATGGAAGATACCTAATATATACAAATGAGTGTAGTAAAAAACTTGATTTCAAACATCTATGCGTGAATTATACAAACTAAGAAGAAAAATTAAGATCAGTCTGCAAATAACATTACGTTGTAAATAGTATATAAAAGCATCAAGTATATAATAAATAAATTAATATATATATATATATATATATATATATATATATGTATATATATCTATATATATGTATATATATATATATATATATATATATATAAATGAATATATATATATAAGTAAAATTTGTATAAGAATGAATTAATAAATCCATGTGAATTATGCCGCCAAACTGACGTTTACTGATAAGAAATGATGCAATCAAACACCAGATTTCTCTCAGTCAACCCAGCAGACAGATTGAAATGAAGAATAGACAGACACGGTATATATAGACTTCCGAAACAAAAAAACACAATATGGATCAAGGTTGGCCGGAAAAAGTAGGAACAAAAATTTTTCTGAAGTTTGTCGTACGCCGACAAACAAGGAACGTTTCTGCACACGGATTTCTCACAGTAGTTGTAAAGCAAGTCTGTGAAATTGTAAGGAATGATAATAACAAGAAAGAATATACAGGATTAAGAGGATATCTGGAAGGATTTATAAAAATCATATGTCATATTTTATTATCATAGTGTACATAGTTGCACTGAGAAGTGTGTAAGTATATAAGTGCCTAAAAATTTAGTGATTTGAGTCAAACCCCAGGACTGCGAAGATGGCGACATAAAAATTGTTCGATGGGAAAAAATGGAAATATTGTAAATTGTTCCATGAAAAAAATGGAAAGACTGTTTGATGAAAAAAATGGAAAAATAGTTCGATGGTAAAAAAATTATACAAATTGTTAGACGGAAAAAAAGACGGGCAGGTTGGGGGGTGACAAAAAGGTGTCGTTTATAAGTCTCAATTTTTACCGTAGTTGCCTTTTAAACTGCAAATTTTGGGACTGTGTATAGCAACCATCTCCAAAAAAATTTTGTTGCTTAAAAAAGTGGAGGAATAAGACCCTAAAAAGTTACCATAAAAGGGTGAGGCTGACGGGGAGCATCAAAAAGTGAGGCCCCCTTTTCACAAAAATGCCTGAAACTTTATTGCTGAGAAAAACGAGGTTTTCTTGGGCGACCAATTGTTTGTAGTAATTGCTCATGATTTCAAATCATAATAATCATAATCAAAATTTCAAAACTTTTTGTTCAGGCTGAGTGTCGATTCATATTTGCAGCCGTATCTCCGCTCAGGCGGCCAAATTGCGATATTATCACGCCACAATTTGATCTTATATGCTATTAGTGGAGTCACTATTTCGTAATTTTGCCTGCTGTACGATTCGACCTTAAAACAAACAAAAGTAAAAAACCGCGGAGCTTTCATGCCATTTTAACGATATTTGTACTGGCTCATTTACAAGAACTGGATGCACGCATGTATAACTGCTCGTCAGAAATAATTTTGCTCTTCTTACAGCAAAGTTCCGCACGAGGGTCAATCTGAAGATGCACCCCACACGTTCACGTGTGTGAGCGTGTTTTCAAAAACACTCAAATATCGGTTAATTCAAGTGTAAGGCTTCACTTGGGAGACCCTCCCTTACTCCCTTATTCACATCTAACTCACCTTTTATATATTCACATTTATGAATACACGCTCAACATAATTTAACGTTATATACGTACTCACGCTCTTGTGTGTGTGTACGCTTGGTCATGTATAATACTGGTAGCCCGTTTGTTAAACTAGTCAGTCGGTACGCGTTTCTTGGCCTGTGTGGCGGTGTATTTGTACTGTTCATTTTCACTGTACGATTATTCGTTGTTCTGCCGAAATGGCCTTGGTTTGTTTCTATTAAACGTGTTCTTTTACCCGTTCGTACGTGTGCTCTGTTGCGCAGTTTTGGCGTAGAGCCCTGCCGCCTCAATATTGGTTCATATCCCCGGGCAGTATCGGCCTAGCGAGGCCCTGCCACCCCTGCGTTCCGTATGCGCCGTGATCCGCCCCTCACCGTTGCTCACTGCCCCGCTCAGAGAAGCCCATTCAGGCTTAGCGGGCAGTATTGACTCTGTGTGCTGCGCCTACTGCGCCTTGCCCCGTAGAGTAGGTAAGCCCCATTTCCCGTCGGTGTCCGGCAACCCCGGCCCGCACGGAAGACCCCGCTCATCATAACTGGAAGCCCCGCCGGCGGTGCGGTCGAGGCTACGGGCGAGTGAACGATCCTCCCCAGATAGCCGGTACCCACTGTTCCCGCTTGGGCCATTAGTAGGTGCGGCAACGAGTCGCCTTACAAATGTGGCGAGGCTGCCAGGATAAGGGGTAGTCCTATATTGAGCTTTATATGTGATTTTGACTGTATTGTGATATATATTTTGTGATATTTTTTTTTGTGTCTGTGGCGCTTAGATTTTTCTTTTTCCAGTCTTTTTGGGTGCGCCTTGTATTGTGATATTTTGCATAATTTTGTGGGATATATATATTTTTTTGTGTGTATAAATCGGCGCTTCATTCTCGTATGTATATTTGTACTATGCGCCTATAATATGTATGTTTTTTGTGCTCCCCCCCTCACCCCCTCTTTCGTGTTTCTTTTTGGTCAGTCAATTCCATTTTTGGTCTCCTCCGGTCTCATTGTTTTGACCCTAATATTGGACTGTTATTGTTGTATAATTGTGTGTGCGAGGCCCAGTTTTCAGATAATTTTGTGCCACTAATTACGGGCCCTATTGTCCAAAAATTTTGCTGCCCCCTATTGACCCCACTATGCCTACCGTAATCCATGGGCAGGCCCTTACGTCGTGGCCTCAAGCCCTACCGTATGCCGTCGTGAGCCTTGTCCCGGGGTGTGTTTTTACGGGTCTGGCGCTACTATTTTTGTCCCCTTTTCGGCGATGGTTATGGCCCCCGATTCGCGACCAAATCTCCCACTGCGCCTACGCTGTGCGCGTTATGATCGCTGTCCTGCTCGACCTCCCTGTCCCCGTTGACGCCCCCCATCAGGTATTGCAGCTGTCCCCTGCTTCCTCTGACTCTGTGTCGAGTGCTAAGGAGTGCGACGACGCACACCGTAAAACCACGGCACACAGGGTGGAGGGGCCCCCCTCTTTCGCGACGCGTCCTGACCCCCGACCCCCATCCAGTACGGCGGAAGTCTTGGACCCTCTCTCGCAGATCCACCAGCGCAGACCGGTTAGACGGCGGTTGTTCACCAGCTCCCCCGCGCTCGATCCTCACCGACCTGATGCTGCGGAAGAGCCGACCGATGAAGACGACCACGACCGTTCCCCGACCAGCGGTGCGACTGTCCCCGAAGAAACTGCTGCCCCTGCGGTGAACCCTCCGGCCAGTGCAGATCCAGTGGAAGAAGAAGATCGCCGCCCATTGTCGGTGGCCCTGAAGAACACGGCGGAGAAGCCTCCCCCTGGGACTAGCCCAGAGAGGGAGAGGAAAATCAGAGAGTATGGTGCGTATGTACGCGCACTCCACCAAAAATTGGGTGCATTCCCAGGGGACCCATTTTCTACCATCGGGGGCCTTGCCTCCTTGACCACCAATGTTGGGGTGAAAACCCCTCAAAAATCTGCTTCTAGTAACGAAGCTGGGGAAGTCAAAAATTTGGCTGAGGATGATATACCTGAAATGCCTCATGCCACCCTGGGCTCAAAAAGTTGGGAAGGGGACCCCGTGGCGGTACCTCTAACTAGTACCCCACGTCAGCCATCAGCAGAACCACGGGGAAGGAATCTACCTGTGGTCAACGGAGAAGCAGCCCAGCGGACGAAGAATGGTGAAGACCCAGCTGATTCTGAGGACTCCTCCTTTGGCGCAGGAAGGGAGTTTCACAGTCTTCAGTTGAGGTCACGAGACATCATTGAGAGACGGGACACCCTGAATGCGACCACCTCCTCATCAGAAGCCGGGAACGTAGCTTGGGTTCGTGGAAGAGTGCCATCCACCATCAATGAAGACACGAAGCAGACGACCTCCGGCTCCTGGTCATCATCCGGGAAATCATCAGATTGGCCTAGAAGTTCAACCGTGGACTCTTCCCCCTGGTCACAGAGTCCAAGTGACTTGGGCTCATACGAAGACGGATCATCAGTGCCGCGGATAGCCGGGGTTTGTTCGCTACCCGAAACCGCACCGACCATCAAAGCCAATCTGCCTTCGCGGACCACCGGGGTATTTTCGCTACTAGGTCCCGCTATACCAGCTGAGACGGATTTGACACCGCGGACCATTGGGGTTTATTCGCTACCCAATGCCGCTGCTCCTGCTAAACCCAAGGAGCCGTTGCCAAACAGTGGGGTATATTCGCTACCCACTATGAATAGTGCTATACGCACGGCGGTTCCTCCGCAGAAAACTGGGATTTCTTCGCTACCCAGTATGGCTCCCAGCGACCAGCCCGGATTTGCTTCGCAGTCCACCGGGGTATTTTCGCTACCCGGAACTGCACCAGAAGACCCAGACAAGTCATCAAAGCAAGAGCTCGGGGTATATCCGCTACCCGAACTTGCTTCAACAGTAGAAGAAGATTCGGCTCAACACTTTGCTGCTCATCAGTTGCCTGTGGGACCACCCAAACGCTGGGACGACCCTCCTTGGGTCCGGCCCACTACCCAGGCTCTGAATCAACGACCGGTATTGCCCAAGAATTATGTTGACCCCAACCATTCCGAGTTGAGTTGTGGTTCGGGCGTGTTTGAGGTACGAGCCTCTACTGGAAACGAACTGCGATCAACCGGTCTGGACCCCACCCCTGCTGGGAATCATCAGGAGAGCCTGGATGGGTCTTACCCACCAGGCTACCTGACCCACCGATACTGGGATGGATCCACAACCACTGGAAGCTCGAAGACCTACGCTGACTCATCCATATCCAGTGCTTTCTCCAACGCCTCCTCATCAACCTACGACTACCGTAACCCAAAAGGGGTACTGATGACCGTCACACCTCAGCGAACGCCACGGAGGAAATGGACTTTAGCCGAATTTAACGAGAAGCTGGACCAACTCTACGAGGCCCTACCGAGGACACTTGGGGATACAGAGAGATATTGGGCGTTCCGCCGACAACTCGAAGCTGAGACGGAAGACAGGGAACTAGAGGACGAGAATTTTGACCACCCCCAACCCGACCTATACACAATACAACGGGACCCTGCGGTCTACTCAGCACCCCCTCGCCCACGACCTAGACAATATGAACAGACGGACTGGCCAGGACGAGGAGCTTT
>JASANF010016233.1:0-57339 GCA_030248245.1 Trissonchulus sp. WLG1_4
TAAGCTTCTGCCTTGGATCAAGCGTTGAGCCAAAAAAACGAAACTAAAAGATTTACCGGTGGGGTTTGATCGCTTTCCATGAGTTGACGCAAAAACTTCATTTTCTTGCCGTGATGTGGGCTTCTGCGCTTTCTGGCGTTCGCATCGCAGCTAAAAATGAAGTTTTTTAAATAACAGTTTTAAATTTAAAAAAATTGCTGAGCCCTGAGACAAAACAGTTGGCGTAATTTTGGTGATTGACCTTTGAATATGCAATACTACACGTAATACTGCTCTGGTTGAAATTACTGCTCTAAAATATCCTACTTTTTATAGCACCTGCCCTCAGGGACCAGCATTTTTTTGAAATTCAGTAAATTTTATTAACAGTTTGACCATCAAAAAAGCTCTCATTTACCATTTTACAAATAAAGAACATTAAAACTAAAAAATTGCAAAGCATTCAATAATTACACAGTATTACCAGCGACATCATTCTGCAATAGATGCATAGCATCAACTTTAAAAACATTCCAAAAACACTCTTAATTTGAAACTTATACTTAATTATTTTTTTACTTACACTTGGTCATTGCTGAAAACACAGTCTGCCATTTGTTTTTTTAGATCTTTCTTGGAATCCTTCATCTGTTCAAAGTCAGCCTTCATGTCGTTGTGGCACTGTTCTAGGTCTTGGCGATACTCACCCAGTCGGTCGGAACACCTGCAGTAAAAAATAATAAAAAACATTAAAACCTTAAAAAGCAATAGTGAATATTGTGTAATTGCTTATTTTCTATAGGTTGACCAGTTTGAAAATAAAAATTATAACCCAAAATAATAATATTAGTTTATATTTTCAACCTAACCACAGAGTTCAATTAGCTACAGCAAGTTATAATATATATTTCATATTTAGTTCCAGTCATTTTTTGAGATAGATTTTTTAACTAAAGTCTGACCAAAATATGAGACCCTGAAGGGACAGTTTTATTTTGATGGAACAGTAAAGAGACCCCATAAACATATCAATCTAAATGCGTTGAATCTTGGTTGAATTGAAATCGATCGATGAATGCCTTCCCGTAATTAGTTCCAGTACGGTCCGTTTAGTCGGACTATAACAATCACCTGTAATCCGGTAAAGGAAAGTTTATGGTATGGAATGGAAGTACTCACTCGTCCTTGCAGGCTTCCATTTGTTCCATTTTGCCACCCCATCTTTCCTCTTTCTGTTTCATCTTCTCATCGTATTTCTCCTCAACGCATGAGCGCAGATCGGAACAACCGCATTGCTGAAATTGAAATTGAAATTGAAATTGAAAAAACGTTCACAAACTTATGCCCGCTTCCCATTGCAGGTTTAAGGCTTAACGATAGGTATTTGCATGTTGTATACTCATTGGCTGAATGGAGAAGCTCCGCCTACAGCTCGTAGCTGATTGGTTGATTCTTTAAACCTTAAGCCAAAAAGTTTAAATTTGTCAACATCTTTAAACCTTAAACTTTAAACTTTAACAGCTTTCTTGTCCAAAAACTTAGCTGTCCCTAGCGCTAACGCGTCGCCACTACTACACGAACGCAAAACTTTAATTGGTCAAGTTGAATTTAATTGGCTAAGGGCTTAGTAGATCTAAAATATAATTTAAAGGCTTACTTGAGCCCATGCTGTTTTTGCCAAAACAACGACGAAAACAAACAGAAAAAGTTTCATGTTCAGAGGTATAGCAAAGTTGACAAACGGAAGAAAAATAAAATACAATTGTCAACAAAATACATTATATAACCACCAAACGCCTACTCAAACAAGCAATTTCGTGTAATTATGAACGATTTGTATTTAGTTTAATATGTGAAAAACTTGTAATGGTACCAGAAGGTGGGCAAACCTGATAGATTGAATAGCTAACAGGTTGAAAAAAGGAGACGAACTAGTTTTTTTACAACTTTTTAAGTTGAAATCTCTCCTAATTTGCCTCAATGACCAGTTTTACTGACTTGCATATTAAAACCCATCTAAAGAGAAAAACAGAATAATTGGCGGAACAAAAAACATGAAAGTAGAGCGATTGAAGAACGTTTTGCATCCATCGCGCAATAAATTTGATTGTCAGCTGGCAGGCCAGAAAAGACAAGGCAAACTGACAACTTTTTGACAAAGGACGTTAAATTTATAATTGTACGACTGTGCCAATATGAAAACTTATGATGGACCATTAAAGGCATGTTCACTCAAGAAAGCATGAGCGGGTGCATGAGCAGGAGCAAACGCACACTTGCCTACAGCAGGTAGTGTGAAAAAAAATACGTCCGCTCATGCGCGCACTTGTGCGCCCACTCATGCTCTATGGCATGCATTATGGCATGAGTCATGGCATACGCCATGGATCAAAATGCACCATCGTGTGAATAGGCCTTAATGAATTCTACGTCTATCAAAGATCTTGTAATTATGTTATGTAACAAGTCTAGTGCGTCTAGTTTAGACTAGTTCGATTATTCCTGATAAAATTGTATGGTTTAACAATAAAATTCAATGGCTAACAAAAATTTGAAGAAATTCAGCAGTAGCATTGAGATTTGATCACACATGGTGTGATCCGTGTAGTCAGCCCCTTGAGCAAAGGATTAAGGGGCCATAACTCTCGATAGCGTAAAGATACTACAATAATTAGCATCATTTCTGAGCAAATTCAAAGAGGTTTTAAATGATGGGTGACATGGCCCTGAAACTTTACGTTAAACTTGCGTCATAATTTAGAATTGGAAATTTAAACGTTTATACGTGAGTGGTATACGTCAAGTAATGTATCATTCAAAAGCGCCTGCTGTTCTGAGTTAAAAGGCGTCAGTTTTATGTTTTTACGTTTACGTAGTAGAGGTTCGAGCCCGAAAATGTCAGTAGGGAAATTTTTTATTTTTTTCAAACCGGTGTAGCGGTTAAACGGTTTCATTTACGAACTGACTGGATAGAAAACTTTTTGGCCACGCTGTCGGCTATCTGATAACGTAAAAATGATGTTTCTACGTTGAGCCGATCCTGAGTTATTATCGTAATTATTGTTGAGCAAGAAAGTTTATATAGTATAGTAAAGTAACAATCGAAAAGTTTCTGGTCATTGTGGCGTGATTACAAAAAAGCGATAGCCGTGTCTGCCCGATTCTTTTGTTGTTTCAAATCTAGAAACGTTTTTAAAATGGGAATGTTTAACACATATGCTAGACACTTAGTGGAGCATTGTCCGCTAGTTTGGTGCTGTCGCTAGGTCATGCTCCGGCCTCATTTGTAACTTGAGTTCTGTGGGCGCAAAGTTTACATAGAAATCGTAAAAACCTCGAAAACGCAAGTACCACTTTAAGCGGTGAAACAAAATCAAGCAATTGTAGCAGGTATTATTGTTCCTACTAGTTAGTTTATATGCATGGCAATGCCCAGTTTAAAGCGAAGCTAAATTGGCGAAATTGTAAGCGTAGAACATATGGATTTTGCACTCAACAACGGAACCTTGCCCCTTTCGGGGCCAACTTGTTCTTTTGTTTCTTTGTATTCGTCTACTAACCCCACCACGTTTCAATGCAATCCTAATTGTACTGCACTCGCAGGCTTGCATTGTATACTGGTGGATGTATTGAAGATCTGTATACTGTAGCGGACGCAGTAGTTAGTCCGTTTCACAGCCTACTCAACTTTTGCAACGTTCACTCCAGGAACCGCAAAATAGCATCGGTGGTGAGGATTTGAACCCCCTTCCGGTTGACAACCAGATGCTCTACTAACCGAGCTAACCACCGTTGGTTGGTTATCCAGATAGATTTACTAAGTAACTGCAGCACCTATTAATAACATGTTACCATTGCTTATTGTCATATTTTTATTTTATCCCTGTTAATGTTGTCATATATTTATTTTTAATTCCTTATCATTTTTGATCGGTTTTCACAAACACCAAATTTTCAAAAGCATGCTTGATGTTGTGATACATATTGTAACTACCATGCGAATAATTAGACTTTTTAACGATTTAACTCCTGTGGACAGGTGGTCGAATGGTATAATGCTCGCTTCGTGAGCAATAGGATTGTGGTTCGAGTCCCAGGTGAGATATGAGTAAAGAGATTTTATATTTTCCTCCTTCCTAGTCGTCACATTTTTTCTAGTTTTTCAATCATTTTTTGCTGTTTGAGTGACTTTGAAGCTACTCAGCAGTCAATTTGTACAGAAATCAGGAATTAAAATAGTTTTATCTACAAAATAATGGCCGCGTTTGATATTTCCTTTGGAATATTGACAATCAGGCTCACAATGTACCCCTGCTCACTCAACAGAAGAGCTCGTTTATACGTAAATCTCTTCTACATGATTAGTTAGACTCGTAACTCATTTGCATATTGTGCAGGATAGGACAGCCATTTCAAAACTGCTATCAAAGTTCAGACAATAATGACAAACAGGAGAAGAATTGGGGGAGATTGGAACGTAACTTTAGATGCGGCAAATAGTATTTTGTTATAATTAGAAACTTTTTAGTTTAAAATAATCTTTATTTTTTTCAGGTTTGTGTTTAATTAGTTCAGCATTTTTCACTGGTAAATTTGGTTAACTTTCAGTTTAGTATGTATGTATCGACACCCCCTAGTTAACAAAATTACAGCAGGTGACTGGGGAACTAGGAATACATACAAATCATAGGCAAGTCTGCCACATAAATTACACATTTTTGTTATCGGAGCAAAAACCGATAACAAAGGTTCCTTCTCTAAAAAGAAGAACTGAAAGGAAGATATGTACTTCGCCTCAACTCATCCAGTCAAGCACATTCTGTCCGGTTTTCCCAGTGAAAAAATTAGTGAATTTTTGTTCACTTACAGGTTGTGTTTTATTTAAAGAAATTATTTGACTCATGTTAAAAAATTCCCTATCGTCATTTCCGACAATATGATAATAATTGTAGAAAACTGGACACGCAAGGTACACTGACGCGCAGTAAAAGTTCTGCCTTTATTCTAAACAAATATGAGCAAGATAAAGTTGTCAGGTAAATAAAAAATAAAACAAAGCTTGTCGCACAAAACTGTTGTTTTAAGCCAGACCTCACGAAGATTCCGAAACTTCGTGACATTTTCTGTAAGTTTTGCAGACATTGTGATCACGCGTGGCTTATCGATAGAACAAAAAGAAGCAGCTGAAACATATGTATTTATATCTCGATTTGTTATTGACACTGACAGTCAATTGAATTATCTGAACCAAGTTGAAAAACGGCTCTGTGTTCCTCTCCGCAAAGTTTAGTTACTCATACATGATTGAAATAGCTCGCTACCTGTTTGTAGCTCACTAGGATGATTTTGATAATGCAGATAAACCAAAAACTGTTTAACAAGTAGACCCCAAGGGGCGCCAGGTTCCTTTGCTAAGTAAGAATTTCATACTATTAACAATTCGATGATCTGTTGGCTTAACTATTTATCACACTGCACAAAATTTTTTCAAAAGCGCGAAAGTTTTTGCAATTGCCATATTTTCTGAAAATTAAAATATAAAATAAAAAAGTCTAAAAACTTTAAGCTACACCCTAAACGTTACAACTCAACGTAGCGCTTGCGACTATAATAGCAGGTGACGTTAAATGTACTGTATAGGGGTTGGTATTTCGTTTCGGATTGGTATCTGCGTACGGTATCAGTTTGAATCCTAAAACGTTATTGTTCATCTCGATTTTTCACGGCAAAAACAAAAAAGTTGTCCAAATTTTCTCGACACGGCCATATGCACGGCTTTGACAAACCTGCAAACACAGTGCAACATTAGGCTCGATTCATACTTACATCTGTGTCTTATAGTTATGTCCGTTTAGCCGACAAAACGACAAAATAATGACGTCACAGGCGCTGGCTGATTCACTGCACTAGGCTGCTAGTGACGTCATTCTGCAGGCTGAACGGACATATGGCTGTAAGCATAAATCGAGCCTAACCATGCAAAATCGACCTGAGTTAAATTTCAACCAGAAGAAAATGAAAATAGTATGGTGGCCGCGTGCAAATACAGTAAGAAAAATTATAGTGTTTATGATATACAATAGAATGTGTGGCTCTTTTTTGCTTAATGTTAGCGACACAACATTTCAACGGCTGTATGCAAGAATCGACTGCATTTTTTTAATCTCATTCTCAATTTTATATGTTTTTTATCCTTTTTTAGACTTTCAGCATGGGAAATCTGCATTGTGTTCAATTTTCCGAATGTCGTTTTACAATGGAATACTACTGCAAAGGCCTGCCGAATTGTAGTCTTAACGACGCAATAGATCAAGTGATGCCTCACAAGGTGTACTGGACTTTGTATTTTATACAATACAATATCTTGTTTCCAGTTTTCATTGTTTTCGGCACAGTCGGTAATATAGTCAGTCTAATGGTTTTGTGGCGAAAGTTCAAAGAAAACTCTAGCTATGTTTATCAGCTTGCAGTGGTACTGCGAGATATCGCCGAATTGCTCGTGATTGCGCTTGTACTCGTGTTCTGTTGGTATCTCGGTCGTGGCTACGGTGGCGTCTCGCCACTATATGTTCGCCAAAGTTATTTTGCGGTTTTGTTCGCGGGGTCTGTAGCGTTGCCACTGTGGATTGCTTTCGCCTGTTGGGGCCTTCTGATGTTGGCAGGAATTTGCGTGGATAAACTATATGCCATGTATTTTCCGTTGAAGTATCAAAATACAAATCATGTTCGAAACTGCTTCATTCTCTGTTGCGTTGCTCTGGCCGCTTCTCTGCTTCTGAGCGTTCAAGATCCGTTTCGTTACAAAATTGTGCAAGGTCAAGAAACTCCCGGAACATATGAGCTTGTTTCCAACAAAGAATTTCGTCGAACGACTTTTGCTAAAGTTGCAGGGATGTCACGGTCACTTGTACGCGTTTCTGGTTTACTGGTAATTGCGGTACTAAATTTGTTGATCATTAGAAAGTTCAAACAAATCAAGGCTGCTCAAAAAGTTCTCCGTAATAACCAAAGCTCACAGGAACAAAAACGGCTGGTTGATGAAAAAACATTGACTATTTTAGCTATAACACAGTCTATTTTGGTCACTAATTCTAATATATGGAGTAGCATGTTATATGTTTTGTCCTATTTTGCTTCAAACTCCGAGATTGCGGCTATATTTGGCCCGTACAATTTGGTGTTAGGAGTGCCACTGGGAGGCGTGAACGCGTCGCTAAATTTTTTCTTCTACTACACAGCAAGCCGAGAGTTTCGCAAAGGTGTCAAACGGCTTTTCAATTTCAACCAAATCGACGGAGTCAGGGCAACACAAGTCACGGAAAAATCACGTCAAGCAACTCCTTTTAAGGAATCCGGTAGACACGGTGGAAGTAAGAGGTCCAGCTGTGACGCGCGACAATTGGAAAATGCCCATATAAGCATTGAGCAGCATAGAACTTGAATGTGTAACAAACGGAATTTGCAAGTAGCGTTGGATATGTGTAAGTTAAAGCACAATGTAGAGTGCACTCAGCAATTTAGACGCACTGTTACATGAAGCGCCAACTGCATGAACGAGTGCGCGCAGCGTTTCGGCACGCGGGCTTCACGTGAGTGTAAATAGTTGTTGAGTGTGCACTACAAAGTATTATAACGTACTTTTATATCATACCTGTCTTGAAATAACAGTGCAATAACTAACGACAATAACTAAGTGCACGCTGCTAGATTCACAGCGTGCAGTATAATCTAGTTATTGCACTGCTGTAGGCGTGCATCTTAGTTATTGCACTGTTATTTCAAAACAGTTATAACATAAGTACATTATAATACTTTGTAGCATGCACTCAGCAATCATTTGCACTGTCACGTGAAGCCCGCGTGCATAAACTCGTGCGCTGCGCGCACTCGTTCATGCACTTGGAGCTTCACGTAACAGTGCGTATAAATTACTGAGTGCACTCTACATCGTGCTATAACCTACACATATTATGCTTGTCTTGAAATATACAATGCAATAAGTCAATAACTTAAGATGCACGCATACATCTGTGCAATAACTATGTAGATTCTAGAAGCAGGCTGTGAATTTAGCAGCGTGCACTGGTTATTGACGTTAGTTGTTGCACTGCTTTTGCAAGATAGGTATGCTATAAATTTTGTTATGACATTCTTGTAATGATGAGCAGAGTTTTTAAAAATTCAACTTGCATATTTGTCACACCGAACAGTGTTTATACAAAATTTGTTATTTTTGTAATTATTTCATGCTACGTTATATCTGTGCATATGTATAAGTTTAGAGAGTTCGTTTCTTATCGGTCTTGAATATTGTAATACGTTTCTATTTTAAAACCATATCACAAGTGACTTGAAACCCTGAATGTCGTGCTGAAAATGATTGATACGCATGGGTAAACCCTCGTTTGGCTTTTACAGAAACATGCGGCAATATGACTATTGCTATAACTCTATAAATAAAGTTAAAAACAGTACATATGTATTTTGTGATGTAGGTGATTGTGTGCCACATTTTCACCACGATGTCCTGTTTGTTTTCTATCATTATTTATGGTTTACTTTCTTTATACTTGCACAGCTTTTACACTCAAATACATAGTAATTTGTTATATGCTTGTAAAGTGTAAGGTAGATATTGTGTAGAAATAAAACATTTTCATAAATGGATTGTAAAAATTTTCATTAAATGGATTGTTTTTTGTGTGTTAGAAATAGCCAAAGCATACAAAACTGACATTCACACTGGGCTTGCCTTACCCTATGTTTACGCCTGCAGTGAGAAAATAACAATAAAATCGTTAAAACTAGTATGACAACATTCGTCTATGTAATTCATTCACAATCACCCTCCGGATGTGTGTGCCCAAGCCCTCTAAAGCAGAGAAAAATGCCTAAATCTGAGCTAGGGTTGCGGAAAAACTGTCTGTGAATTATTCTGTCGACAAGGCCAGATCACTAAGAGCGTTCTGACGAAGTCGACAATCCCCCAAGACATAACTACGGCCCTAATTACTGTCAAATCAAGTCCCTAGCACACTGACAAAACAAGTAGTCAATTTACTGACATGGAAAACGCAACGAGTATCAAAATGCGGAACTGTCTGCGAAATTTATGGCGATAAAAACATAAACGAAAGGCGAAAACTCACTACTATAAAAAGTACGTGTTCGCCTGAAAATTGAAAATATTGTTTTTTTGTTCAGTTACTTAATCAAACCAGCGTACAATCGTATCGGGGGCATTTTACGCTACATCAAACCCCAGTAACTTCAATGCAGCTACAATCCAACTGGCAAAGATGTAAATATTGTTAGTCAACTGTGTTACATATAGGGTTGTTTTGATGCGACCCATTTTCAATTGATTTGATTTTATTTGATGTGGGCTTCTCGAAAATCAGCTGATTTGATTTGATTTGATGTGGGCTTCTCAAAAATCAATTGATTTGATTCGATTTGATGTGGACCCTCTCAAAAACCAATTGATTTGATTTGATGCAGGCTTCTTGAAAATCAATTGATTTGATTTGATTTGGACCTTTTGAAAATCGATTGATTTGATTTGATTTGATTTGGACCTTTTGAAAATCGATTGATTTGATTTGATTTGATTTGATGCATCAAGAATCAAAACTGCATCAAAACTAGTTTTGATTTGATGCAGTTTCCACATCAAAACAACCCTAGTTACATATCGTTAGCAAAGCTGTTAGTAGCTAGGTAATGTAACAGACAAAATTATTGGTTCCAGCATGTGTGAATTACTTTTATTGGTTGTTTTCCGACGAAAATATAATATTTCGGCGTTTGAAGGATAGATGAACAAATTTTGCTAAAATATATAGAATTTTCTCAGTGTTTGACCTCAGTAGACACCTTATGGCGTTTTCCTTGAGAATATTGTATCCAATACCAAGCATGACACGTACCCCTGCAAAATTCGGGCGTTGGCTAAAAATCAGCACGACCCCGCCACTTTCAGTTCTCAAACTAACTCTTTACAGAAGAGCAGTTTTGACAAAGTAATTTTCCCAACTGGTATGTACGTAAGTTTTGGATGAACAAGCAAAAGTTTACTGCAAAAGTAATCCAGTGAGTGAGCAGGGTGAGCGTTTGACAACATTAGACCTGTTGCGCAGTAAAACCTAACCGCAAACAAAAGAACGTTTTGACAATCTCAAAAGTGCATCATTGGAAGAATATGACACTCTGCCTGAATCAGAGTTACTTGTTTTAACCTTTTAACTAATCTTGTGCAGTGACCAGTTTACGTCGGTAACTGTAAAAAACGCAAAATTTTAAGTCACACCGGTACGCAGAGTCCCAAACTGCAATCGACTTTCTGCTATTTAGTTTTCTGAGCTCATATTTTTGCTTTCTGGACGGCGTAGTTTTGGGAAAAATTAGCAGTATTTTCGACAGAAAGAGTTATAATGTGCAGTTTATTTAATTTAAATGAAAGTTTACTGGTCACGTCACACAGAAAAACCGAAAAAACGAATGAAACAAAATTCAAGAATGTTTACTATTTAAGATTAAAAAATGGCCGCAAGATTGTTTTGAATTCAAGCCATAATATCAAAGCATTTTTGAAAAATTAATAGTTTGTCTCAGTTGTAGCTACAATACTCTTGCTACAATTAAAACTAAAATTTTGTTTTGTTGTTTAGCGCCATGTTTGCGACTCAAAAAATTAAAGGTTATATGTTATTGGGTTACGGAACCTTTAACCGACCCGGCAAAGTTATTCGGCCCGTTTGCATTAAAAACTCATTTGCAATAAAAATTTGAAAAAAATTGAAAAATCATAAAAAAGGTTTGAATGTCGAAAAGCAGACGATTGAAAGTTTTTAGATAGGAAGATCAAATTAAACTTTTTTTCGCAAAAATTTGATTTAGAAACACATAAAAATAAAAATAAAACACGCACGCAACTTTTGAGATTGTTAGAACTTTGTTTTGTTTGCGGTTAGGTTTTACTGCGCAACAGGTCTAATGTTGTCAAACGCTCACCCTGCTCACTCACTGGATTACTTTTGCAGTAAACTTTTGCTTGTTCATCCAAAACTTACGTACATACCAGTTGGGAAAATTACTTTGTCAAAACTGCTCTTCTGTAAAGAGTTAGTTTGAGAACTGAAAGTGGCGGGGTCGTGCTGATTTTTAGCCAGCGCCCGAATTTTGCAGGGGTACGTGTCATGCTTGGTATTGGATACAATATTCTCAAGGAAAACGCCATAAGGTGTCTACTGAGGTCAAACACTGAGAAAATTCTATATATTTTAGCAAAATTTGTTCATCTATCCTTCAAACGCCGAAATATTATATTTTCGTCGGAAAACAACCAATAAAAGTAATTCACACATGCTGGAACCAATAGGTAATTTTGTCTGTTACATTACCTAGCTACTAACAGCTTTACTAACGATATGTAACTAGGGTTGTTTTGATGTGGAAACTGCATTAAATTAAAATAAGTTTTGATGCAGTTTTGATTTTTGATGCATCAAATCAAATCAAATCAAATCAATCGATTTTCAAAAGGTCCAAATCAAATCAAATCAAATCAATTGATTTTCAAGAAGCCTGCATCAAATCAAATCAATTGGTTTTTGAGAGGGTCCACATCAAATCGAATCAAATCAATTGATTTTTGAGAAGCCCACATCAAATCAAATCAAATCAGCTGATTTTCGAGAAGCCCACATCAAATAAAATCAAATCAATTGAAAATGGGTCGCATCAAAACAACCCTATACCTATGTAACACAGTTGACTAACAATATTTACATCTTTGCCAGTTGGATTGTAGCTGCATTGAAGTTACTGGGGTTTGATGTAGCGTAAAATGCCCCCGATACGATTGTACGCTGGTTTGATTAAGTAACTGAACAAAAAAACAATATTTTCAATTTTCAGGCGAACACGTACTTTTTATAGTAGTGAGTTTTCGCCTTTCGTTTATGTTTTTATTGCCATAAATTTCGCAGACAGTTCCGCATTTTGATACTCGTTGCGTTTTCCATGTCAGTAAATTGACTACTTGTTTTGTCAGTGTGCTAGGACTTGATTTGACAGTAATTAGGGCCGTAGTTATGTCTTGGGGGATTGTCGACTTCGTCAGAACGCTCTTAGTGATCCGGCCTTGTCGACAGAATAATTCACAGGCAGTATTTCCGCAACCCTAGCTCAGATTTAGGCATTTTTCTCTGCTTTAGAGGGCTTGGGCACACACATCCGGAGGGTGATTGTGAATGAATTACATAGACGAATGTTGTCATACTAGTTTTAACAGTTTTATTGTTATTTTCTCACTGCAGGCGTAAACATAGGGTAAGGCAAGCCCAGTGTGAATGTCAGTTTTGTATGCTTTGGCTATTTCTAACACACAAAAAACAATCCATTTAATGAAAATTTTTACAATCCATTCATGAAAATGTTTTATTTCTACACAATATCTACCTTACACTTTACAAGCATATAACAAATTACTATGTATTTGAGTGTAAAAGCTGTGCAAGTAGGTATAAAGAAAGTAAACCATAAATAATGATAGAAAACAAACAGGACATCGTGGTGAAAATGTGGCACACAATCACCTACATCACAAAATACCTATGTACTGTTTTTAACTTTATTTATAGAGTTATAGCAATAGTAATATTGCCGCATGTTTCTGTAAAAGCCAAACGAGGGTTTACCCATGCGTATCAATCATTTTCAGCACGACATTCAGGGTTTCAAGTCACTTGTGATATGGTTTTGAAATAGAAACGTATTACACTATTCAAGACCGATAAGAAACGAACTCTCTAAACTTATACATATGCACAGATATAACGTAGCATGAAATAATTACAAAAATAACAAATTTTGTATAAACACTGTTCGGTGTGACAAATATGCAAGTTGAATTTTTAAAAACTCTGCTCAGCATTACAAGAATGTCATAACAAAATTTATAGCATACCTATCTTGCAAAAGCAGTGCAACAACAAACGTCAATAACCAGTGCACGCTGCTAAATTCACAGCCTGCTTCTAGAATCTACATAGTTATTGCACAGATGTATGCGTGCATCTTAAGTTATTGACTTATTGCATTGTATATTTCAAGACAAGCATAATATGTGTAGGTTATAGCATGATGTAGAGTGCACTCAGTAATTTATACGCACTGTTACGTGAAGCTCCAAGTGCATGAACGAGTGCGCGCAGCGCACGAGTTTATGCACGCGGGCTTCACGTGACAGTGCAAATGATTGCTGAGTGCATGCTACAAAGTATTATAATGTACTTATGTTATAACTGTTTTGAAATAACAGTGCAATAACTAAGATGCACGCCTACAGCAGTGCAATAACTAGATTATACTGCACGCTGTGAATCTAGCAGCGTGCACTTAGTTATTGTCGTTAGTTATTGCACTGTTATTTCAAGACAGGTATGATATAAAAGTACGTTATAATACTTTGTAGTGCACACTCAACAACTATTTACACTCACGTGAAGCCCGCGTGCCGAAACGCTGCGCGCACTCGTTCATGCAGTTGGCGCTTCATGTAACAGTGCGTCTAAATTGCTGAGTGCACACTACATTGTGCTTTAACTTACACATATCCAACGCTACTTGCAAATTCCGTTTGTTACACATTCAAGTTCTATGCTGCTCAATGCTTATATGGGCATTTTCCAATTGTCGCGCGTCACAGCTGGACCTCTTACTTCCACCGTGTCTACCGGATTCCTTAAAAGGAGTTGCTTGACGTGATTTTTCCGTGACTTGTGTTGCCCTGACTCCGTCGATTTGGTTGAAATTGAAAAGCCGTTTGACACCTTTGCGAAACTCTCGGCTTGCTGTGTAGTAGAAGAAAAAATTTAGCGACGCGTTCACGCCTCCCAGTGGCACTCCTAACACCAAATTGTACGGGCCAAATATAGCCGCAATCTCGGAGTTTGAAGCAAAATAGGACAAAACATATAACATGCTACTCCATATATCAGGTTTGGCGCGATAGCGCCAAACCTATAATAGGACGCAAACACGCTCAGTGCGACTTTTAAGAAAGCTTTTTTGAGCAGAACTGTTAAACGCGTGAATGAAAAAAAACAAAATTTTACACACACATAGTCCTTATAAAGTTACACGTTTATGCAAAGTTTGATGTAATTCGATTTAGAGGGGGCGGAGTTATTCGTAAAATACACATTGAATTTTTGGTCATGATGATCTTTTTTTTTTCTCGTCACATTTTCCAGAACATTGGAACCATCTCCTGAGACGCCCAATATATCATTCGAACCGTCTTGGTCCGCCATACTGCAAGTAAGCTTTTTGAACATGTCTTTTTAGTTTTTGATGAGTTATAAATCAATTATCGATTTTTTGAACTGTATAACATAAAGAATCAGATATAATGTTGTGTAGCTGAAGTAGTTACCAAAAATTATGGCGAATTTATAGGTTTTTTGATATGTAGAATTTGTTTTTGGTGTTTGTTTAGCGCGAAAATGTTGACCGGTTGCGCATGAGTAATTGAGATAAACAGGTTGTAAACAAAAATCTGCTCCATATGTTAACATTAGTAGTAAAGCAGTAAAAAGAACAGTAATTTTCACCTGTACGGTCCAAATTTTATTAGCCAACTCGTCAGTAGGCACTAATATGAAGCTTGTAAACTTTCGGAAATTTCGGCTGATTCTGCATCTGAGCTTCAGCCAATCAGCTTCGAGCTCAAATGTGGACAATTTTTCATTGCACTTGGTTTTAGTATTATCACGTTTGCCGTGCATTTTATCGTAATATTTTTATTTTCAACTCCGTTTTTGGAATTTAAATGACCCTAAAGCAGTTTTAGAACACTTTAGGAAGGTTTTTAGTTAAGTATTTCATTTTTTAATAAAAAATGGTACCAAGTGCGATTGTGGGGTATCCCGATTGTGGGGGGGGGGGGCGTATGGATCAAGTGCAGTTGGCAGCGGAAAAATAGTGGACCTATGTTTTTGAAGCAGATCACCTCAAAGGTAGCATTTTTTGTACTAGAACCCCTATCCACAAATTTTGTATTTTCTGAGCTATGACCTCTTAAAAACTGCATTTTCAGTGTTGAAATTGAAGGTTTAGGCTTAGGTACCAACTTGAAGAACCAAAAAATGGTTATAATCTTTGTTTTTGGATAGTTTCGAGTGCTTATAGGCTTAGCTAGCAGGATTCTCTAGGCTAAGCTGCGGCAGGATTTTTCCTGAAAAATTTTCATGGAAATTTCGATTTTTATATTGTACCTAAGCCTAAGCCTGAACCTAACTAAGCCTGATACTAAGCCTAAACCCCATGCTAAGCCTATGCCCTAAGCCTAAGCCCAAGCCTGAATTGAGGCCCAGATTGAATTTAGTCTACAAGTGGACAATTCTGGTAAATTTGGCCAATTTTTTGAAAGGAACGGGGTCAAAGTGCTTTTGTTTCATTTAAACACGTTTAGAACTCGTTTAAAAAACACGGGTTCCAAAAAAAATAGCGAAATTGTCCTTCACGGAGGGCTGAGACTTAGGGGGGGGGTCGTATATCTATGCGTGGGCAGCTACCCGATTCTGGGGGGGGGGGTGACCCACCAACCACCAAGGGGGACGGGGTGCGGAGCAACTTTTCACATTTTTGCTCCGTTTACCTTCGTGAGCCACTAGTTTTGCCGTCATGAGTACCTCAAAAACATTCGGGGGGGTGAATGTACGGTCGTATCTCAAAAAAGCAGACAAATGAAATAAGGGTTCTTGAAGCAAAAATGCTTCCCCCAAGGTGCTCTACTCAAAAAAACAGGTCCACTATTCCCCCCCAACTGCATTTAACCCGAAAAGGGTATTTTCAAGAGGTCATAACTCAGAAAATCGAAGTTTGAGAATAAGGGTTCTGTTACAAAATTGCTTCCCTTACGGTGCTCTACTCCAAGCAAGGGTGTACCCAGGGGGGGTTCAGGGGTCTGAACCCGGCTTTTTTGGTCATCTCACAAAAAAATTTCAACAACGGTTTTGCGGAATATTTGTGATTCTTCGGAAAAAATTTCCGACACGTCTCTAGTTGACCAAATTTGGCCCAAAAATCAAAAATTTCTTCAATTTATTTTCTGGGGGCTGCCGCTCCCAGACCCCTGCAACTTAGCAGCATAGTGTGTTTCTTGTTGTTGTCTTTTGCTAAAACCTATATAGGATATACATCAAACATGTATGTGTACGTGAGTGTTATACAGTATGCAAATGCAGCGGCGTGTCTGCACGCGGTCGAGTCGTCACGAGGCCGAATCGTCACGAGGCCAATATATATACATGTAACTGCACCAAAATTGGGTTTCCCCTCCCCTCCTTGGTGGTACCCCCCCTCCCGTGCGTCAACTAATTTTTGACCCCCCTGCCAAAAATGACGCAATTTTTACTTTTTTGACCAAAAAACACCGATTTGGACAATTTTTGGCGAAAATTTTGGTAAAAAATGCTTAAATATAACAAATGCCGATTTTTTCTAATTTTGACCAAACTTTTACTCCCGTCGGGATCTTCCCCCTCTTTGTCCCTTGGCGGGACCTCCCCTTTTTCTCCCCCCCACATCCGCCCCAAATATGTAGACGTGATTTAGAATGCATATATTTATCGTCATAACTCACCACTCACACATAGTCAAAAAATGAATCGTTTCCTGGTTGTGGTTGTGAAAGTGTCATGACTGGCTTTGTTAAGGACTGCAATTTGACGATGTGAGCCGGGGGGGGGGGTGCGGCGGAGCCTGGTGACGCCCTACACCACCACCCCCTCCCGCCCTCACACCAACTCCCGCTGCAACGTCATCCGCTTCACGCCCGCTCAGATCGAGGCCATAAGTCAGGCAAGTAGCCTGGAGCCCTGGACTCTCTATGTTTGGGGATTTCAGTCTAATTTATGTTTATGTTTAGGACTCAAAAGTATATACATACTGGCATATTTTTATGCGAAAATCTATGGGGGGGGACGACGCCCTCCCCAGCCCCCCCCCCCCACGGAACATATGCCAGACACAGGGGCGGTCCCAGGGGGGGCGAAGGGGGCGGCCGCCCCCCCGAAACTTTTCCCGACTGAAATTTTACACAAGGGTCCCCCCTTTGATTTTTATTGCCCGGGCGAAAAAAATTTCCGATACGTCTCCAATTGACCAAATTTGGCCTAAAATTGAAAAAATTCTCCAATTGTTTTCCATTTTTTTCCTGGGGGCTGCCGCCCCCAGACCCCTGCAACTGTATGGCTTATATACTATTTCTTGTTCTTACCTTTCATCAACGCCTATGCATGTATACACAGTATATTAGGCTGCATTTGCATGTCAACACGAGTACATTATGCTGCATTTAGTTGTGTAATATACTGTCTGATGTGATGTTCACACCTTGTGTTTTATTTTCCTGTCGGAAAAAATTTCTGATATGTCTCTAGTTGTCTAAATTCGGCCTAAAAATTAAGACTTCTCCATTTTTTCCTGGGTACACCACTGGTTTTTACCACAGACTCAATTCATTGTCCTTGATATGGCAGCGGCTATAACAATATAGCGTAAAGCTAAAAAACGTTGATAAAATCTCTTCAGACCTCCGTCCCCCCCCCCGAAATCAAAGTCTGGGACCGCCAGTGGCCAGACATGTATATGATATTAAGTGTTTCATATTAAGTGTCATTTTTGCTGCTAAAAAACACATCAAAATGTGTATTAATCAAATATATATATATATATAGTATATACACAACCAGGAGCTGATCCAGGGGGGGGGGGCGGTAGGGCCACCCCCAAATGAAATTGTACACAAGGGACCCCCCTTTGGTTTTTATCGCCCGGCCGAAAAAAATTCCGATACGTCTCCAAGTGACCAAATTTGGCCTAAAAATTGAAAAACGTTTCTGATTTTTTTCCTCGGGGCTACCGCCCCCAGACCCCTGCAACTTTGTGGGTTGCTATTCCTTCTTATTATCTTTTATCAAAGTCTATGCCGGGGTTTTTTTCGGCAAAATAAGGGGCAAATGCTCACAATTTTGAAATTCTGCTCACCGCTCTGAAGGGACCCCCCCTTGAATATATATATATATATTTATATATATAAGTATATATATATATATATATATATATATATATATATATATATATATATATATAATATATATAATATATATATATATATATTAGGGATCGACCGGATATCCGGATCCGGCCAGATCCGGCGCCGGATCCGGATCCAAACCTGCCGGATCCGGATCCGGATCCAGTATCAAATTGGCACTTCTCGACGACAACTAATTGTTACAAGGGTCCCCCCTTTGGTTTTTATGGTTCGCCTATAGCCTATGTGCTATTGGTTAACTTTATGCCAACTCAAAGGCTATCAGCGTGACCCTCTGGCAACGTGATGCTTTTGGTTTTGGTTGGTGTATATAAAAGCACTATACGTATTCTGTCTATTCTTTTTAATCTACGAAAGCATGCAAGTTAAAAACTAATATTGTTGTGACAATTTACAAGTTTGTAGACTAGTCTCTCTCAAACATGCAAATGCAAAACTTAGTTCGAATATGCCCGCAATATCAAATATTCGTGAAGCCTACTTTAGAAAAGAGCGATTTGCAACCAACAGTGAGGTGAAAAAGCCTAGAATAAAGTTTCATCCACCGTTGTAAGAGCAAAAATATTCGTATATACATGCAAAAAAATCAAAATTGTCGTCTGATTTTCTACATTTTTAGTAAATTTTGCCGAAACTGCAACATCCGCACATCCGCATTAAATTTTTGCGGATGCGGATGCGGATGTCAAAAAGTTGCGGATCATCCGCGGATGCGGATGCGGATGCGGATATCCGCGACATCCCTAATATGCTTATCCCTTACTGCTCAAAAGTGGGTATACAGCACATTTCACACACAAACTACCCAATTATCAAACTACAATTTGGCGGCATAACTATTTAAAATTCTGCCGATTGAGAGGACATACGGCTGTAAATATGAATCGACGCGTACAGTTGCACATGTCTTATTGCCTGTCTACCTTAAAAAGTATGGACCGAAAATAGACGAAACGCTTCTTGTCCGCGTAACCCTATGGCACTAGCCCATATGACTTACTCTGCAAGTCTACCATGTTCGCCTATTTACTGTTGCCATACCTTACTAGTTACTAGTCATCTACGAATTATGTGAAACCAGCAAAAAACCAACGTCATAATTTCTCAAATCCAGCTATTACGTTTTGTAAGTTTTTTTGCAAAATCAACTGTCGCCTACAATTTAAACTGTAAACGACTTCAGTCAATGCGTATAGGCTTGCACAGATTACAAGATTACTGGCTGTTAATAGTCCAGCCTTTCCTTATGGAAGCTGACAGCGCCCGCAATAATAGGGCGCAGCAAAGCGGCCTATTTCTTCCACCACTTCCCTCTAGTTTCCACACTTTTAGCAGCTCATTTTTTCGCTTCAGTCACACTGACTACAGACCTACCATTTTCCTGCCACTGATATTTACTTTAAAATCTACTGATACTGATACAGTTAACAGCGCTAAAAAGATTCACAGCCGTCCTATTATGACTTTTTCCGCAGGGCATTTTTCTTTTCTAGTTAGAATTAGTGACCAAAATAGACTGTGTTATAGCTAAAATAGTCAATGTTTTTTCATCAACCAGCCGTTTTTGTTCCTGTGAGCTTTGGTTATTACGGAGAACTTTTTGAGCAGCCTTGATTTGTTTGAACTTTCTAATGATCAACAAATTTAGTACCGCAATTACCAGTAAACCAGAAACGCGTACAAGTGACCTTGACATCCCTGCAACTTTAGCAAAAGTCGTTCGACGAAATTCTTTGTTGGAAACAAGCTCATATGTTCCGGGAGTTTCTTGACCTTGCACAATTTTGTAACGAAACGGATCTTGAACGCTCAGAAGCAGAGAAGCGGCCAGAGCAACGCAACATAGAATGATGCAGTTACGAACATGATTTGTATTTTGATACTTCAGCGGAAAATACATGGCATATAGTTTATCCACGCAAATTCCTGCCAACATCAACAGCCCCCAACAGGCGCAGGCAATCCATAACGGGAACGCCACCGAACCCGCGAACAGAACGGCAAAATAGCTCTGTCGAACAAACAGCGGTGAAACACCACCATAGCCTCGACCGAGATAATAGCAAAAGACAAGACGTGTCAGTGCAATGACAATCAGTTCGGTAATATCTCGAAGCACTACTGCAACTTGATAAACATAGCTAGAGTTTTCCTTAAATTTCCGCCACAAGACCATTAGACTGACTATATTACCGGCCGTGCCGAAAAGAATGAAAACTGGAAACAAGATATTGTATTGTATAAAATACAAAGTCCAGAATGAGTCGTGAGGCATCACTTGATCTATTGCGTCGTTAAGACTACAATTCGGCAGGCCCTTGCAGTAGTACTCCATTGTAAAACGACATTCGGAAAATTGAACACAATGCAGATTACCCATGCTGAAAGGATGGAAAAATAGTCTGTAAAATATAAAAACTTAAACGATTGAGCTCAAAAAATAATTAGTCAATTCGTGGTTACAACTGTTTGTTCGTTCAGCGGCAAAATTAAATAAAAATATGCCCCAAGCTTTTTTTATTGGAAATACAAAAACATTTTAACGGCTGTAACTTTCACCGCTGAACTGGAATTTACGGCTATGATCATAAATTGATTCTTATTTATAATTTATTGAAAGCCTGTTAATTTAGTTTAAAAAGCTTTGACTAATGATAGAAAAATTTGTTACTGTTGAAAATACGTTCAGCTATGTATATATATTTACAACTGATAATTCGTTTTTGTTTTTTAACTACTTTATGCAACGTTCATGAGCCCGATTGAAGTCGTCAAAGCATGCTATATACTTAAATTGTGCGCGTTGTTATTGATCAAGTAAATGCTAACTTACTTAATGCGCTAAATCCATTTCAGAAGACAAATACTTTGAGTTAAGTAACACAAACCTAGTTTTTAGATTAGCTCAAGCAAATGTGTTAGAATTATTTAAATAGTGTTCAAAACAAAGCTTCATATGAACTTATTTCAGCTGCTTTTCTGTTCTATCAATAGTTTACGCGTGATCACTAAATCTGCAGAAAATGTCACAAACTATAGAACTTTAAGAACGTTCGTGAGGTCCGATTTGAAACAATAGGTTTGTCCGACATTCCATGTATTTCTTTCATATTTGAATCATTATATTTCCTATAATTGTTTAATGTATAGGATAAAACTTTATTGCATGTGAGTGCGTGAGTGCAGTTTTCTAGAATTAGAATTTCCAGCCGGAATAAAGGGAAGACAAGTGCTATTTTTTGGCGATTGTCCAAATAATTTTGTCAACTGAAATGAAGCAGCTTACTAATCAGCAAGTAACGTTTGCTTATAAAAAATGGACAAAATTATGCCTAAATATTGAAGGTTCAATTATGACAGGTTTGTTAGCAGTTAGTAGGATTAAGCCATGCAGATGCGCTGTGATTGGATGATATTTTAGTTTATTTGTAGCAGTCAACTATGACAAGCGCACGGCTGCTGTGTTAATACTCTAGGGCGAGGTACATTATGCCTGAGCGATGGCGCAAAATTTTCACAAACTTTCAACTTTGAACGGTTATAACTAAAAAACGGTGCTTCCTAGACCCTTAATTGACTCACTATGTTTTATTTACTACTAAATTTTTTATCAAATGGTGGTTGTATGAGCTCTCTACGAGTCTACGACGCACGCAACTCGAGCAATGGCCAAAAACTATAAGGTGTCAAAGTCTGGTTGCCTAGAGAGCGAACTTCTGAGCGTCAAAGAGTTGACGGTCAAAATTATTATTCAGTTTTTTAAATTTAATTTTTTCGTTAGAACAACACGATTATACTAAAAGTCCAGCTAATGTGCATATAGTCGTTTATTTTTGACCTTCCATGCCTTGTCTTCGGGGTTATTTCCGGGCAAGTTTTAGTACACCTTTGCTTTTCTGTGTGCGGCGTATTCTAAAGCACATCGATGTTTTTACGCGGCCCCCTCAGGGGCCGCGTATATACTATATTCAGATTCTCCGGTGAGCATTCATTCGCTCGACTTTCAATTGCTCGACTTTCATTTGCTCGACAAAAATTTACTAAATTTCCAAAACAGCCAATGTTTACATTAGTTTGCGATTGCTCGACTTTCAGATGATCGTCAGCCCTTTAATTGGACCCCTATTGTCTGTCTTTATAATCCTAGTGTCTATAATCCTGCTCGACAAATTTAACGTCAATTCTGAGAAAAAAATTAATACTAATTACTACATATTTATGTATATTTACATACATTGACAATATGCTGCGCTGGTGCCTGAAAACAATATTAAAACTTTTGTAAAAATAAATCAATTTTATTATCTCATTGTTCTCTTGTGTTGAGTGTGGACCTTTTCTCTATATGGTATTGTGCAAAACCACCTTTTCTCTTATATAGTACTGTGCAAAAAAAGTTCCCTGTTCGTCGGCGTACGACGAGCTTCGTCGTTCGCGAAAAGTGACGAACGGTGGCCGGACAGTGACGAACAAAAAAATTTTCCAAAAGTGCTCCAAAACACATTTTCAATGTAAAAAAGTGAAAATTTGAAAATTTGAATAGACGTAGTTTTTTTATAACTTTACTTCTTTGGTGTGAACTTAACAGATATGTATCTATGATTAAAAGTGCAATTTACGGCTGTAATTATCAAAACTACATTAAATAGCAATGCTTTTTATTTTCTGTAATTCCTTAACACTCGTATATTTAATCTCAATAAAAACTAATAGTGATTTTTGAATTGTAAACACGCCTTTAGTCTTATTTCATATTATGCTAAAAGTAGGCTCCAACTAAGCGACTTATAAAGGCATTACAATAGCCTCAGGCTCTGTCGAAACGAGAAAAGGTCCACACTCAACACAAGAGAACAATGAGATAATAAAATTGATTCATTTTTACAAAAGTTTTAATATTGTTTTCAGGCACCAGCGCAGCATATTGTCAATGTATGTGAATATACATAAATATGTAGTAATTAGTATTAATTTTTTTCTCAGAATTGACGTTAAATTTGTCGAGCAGGATTATAGACACTAGGATTATAAAGACAGACAATAGGGGTCCAATTAAAGGGCTGACGATCAAGCGAAAGTCGAGCAATCGCAAACTAATGTAAACATTGGCTGTTTTGGAAATTTATTACATTTTTATCGAGCAAATGAAAGTCGAGCAATTGAAAGTCGAGCGAATGAAAGTACGCCGATTCTCCTTCTCCTACGTTATTTCGGGTAGGTCAATTTTCTAGTGTTAATTAACACTAGAAAGGCAGGTACCTCCCGTCTTCTCTCTACATACCTAACTTGAAAGACAATTTCGCATTGAACAGCAAAATTGATAGCGCCGGAGTGGGATCAAACCACTAACATTTGGATTCGGAATCCATAGCTCACCCAATTGAGCCAACCGGTCGCTGATAACACAGCATCTATAAAACAACAAACATTTGTCATGGAGCTAATCAGCAGAGCAACTGGATCATCAAAACGGCTATATGCGATGTTATTTCGAAAGTTTTATCAAATTGCTCAATTCAGTTGTCACTATTCAAATCTTAGATTACGCAAGTGATGCTGCAGCTCTGTCGCACACAAAGAAGTTTTGTACATTAGTTAAGTTATGATTCTATCCAGCAGGCTCTCATAGTGCAACGGTTAGCACTCTGGACTCTTAATCCAGTTATCCGAGTTCGAATCTCGGTGAGACCTAACGTTTTTTAAAAATGTAAGTTTTGAAATTTTAACTTGAAAACCGGTTTAAAATTCACCAATTTTTGGTGTTTGAGAGGTTTTCAGGCAAATGAACAGTAAATGTGTCTGCATTGTGCTTAAGTTTGGTTGATTTAAAAAATTATTTTATCCACAGATAATGGCCGCGTTTAATATTTCCTCTGGAATATTGACACTCAGACCTCACAATTTAACCACTTCTCACTCAGCAGAAGAGCTTGTTCTAGTAGTTTCTGGTGTGGATGTCTGAGCGCTCCTAAACGCACCTAGACTACTTAACATATGAAGCAACCAGAATTTGAGTGCTAGATAGAAGTATGTTCTTAATAAGCAATTAATTACCTAGAACTAGACTATAGAAAGAATAACATTGGATAATTCAAAAGCTGTAATTAAGATTAAAAATATAATTCGAGTATAAACTAAACGCATCAGTCAGGCAGTTGAAGTACTCTTAGCAACGTACATGCATGAATGCTAAGCTTTTTGGTGCAATTAAATAGAATTCAAAGGAAATAGAATGAATAGAATAAAGTAGAAACGGATGTTGAATGCGGAATTTACTTACGCTCAAATTTCAAGTGTACTGCCTATTAGAAGGAACGTCTGCACGATAATATGAACATAATATGATCCCATTGCTTTAAACATAATATTCTATGTACATGTGAAGCTCCGACACAAGAGTTCGCAATTTAAGACGTAATGCCATAGTGCTTCCAGGCCCATGGGTTAAAGAATGACGCATAGTAACGCAATGCGAGGCACGTTCACTCGTTGACCCCTCTTGTCATATCATTTGGAACCAATTTCAGTTGCCCAGGGCGGTCACAAAACCCTCAAACCCGAACGAAAATGACAGTTTGGAGAAAAATTAAAATTTTAACTTTTATCAGTTGTGGTTACATTTTGTTAATGGATTAATTCAAGGTGCTGAACGTATAAATTACGATATTTTTTACAAAATTGTACGTTGTTGCACAAAATAGTGACCATTGGCTTCATAAGGTCTACCATCGATTTATTCAATTGGACGATTTTTTTCAACGTAGTACTGCAAAGCACATGGCAGAGAAATTTATTGTTCATTTTTTAAATGACTGATAACATCATACCGGCGGGAACTCTAGTCACTGACCCCTCAAGCTGGTATTACCCAGCAGCCGCCAAATTTTTCAAATGGGAGTCTGAAGTTTCTCAAAGCGAACGACGAACCTCAAAGCCGAAACAGCAGTGAATAAGCTGGACGATCACCCACCGCCATCCCAGCTCCATCAGAATTGGTGGAGTACTGCGAGCCAGAAACCTGGGTGGAACCATCAAGCCATTATGCTGTGATCACAGACAAACCTATTGACTTAAAGAGTGAGAGCACGCGAGGCGAAACCTACAGACTAAAATTGTGGAAAGTAGTTATGTACCTCGAATTTCCAAGAAGACGCAGAAGAAAAAAACAGCAGGAAAGACAGAAAAGCGCAGACATGCGAAGAGATGTAAGTCAAAATGCCACTTTCCCAATATCTAGCCCCAACCCGACGCAGAGCCCGGCAAACAGAGGGCCCAACAGAAGGACACCCCTACGCGACGTACCGACGGCCTGATCATAAATAAGGGACCTGTAGCTATGGTCTAGCTTGTGTCATGGCTGCGAAACGAAACGAAACAAAAAAAGTTTATTTAGGAGTTTACACAATATGGAATGACGAAACATATAAAGTACCAAGAGAACACAAAGAAAAAATGAAATTGCATACGAACTGTATAAGTAAACAACAGCAAAAAACAAATGCAGAAACTATTTAGCTAAAGCTGCTGGCCTGCTTTGACTTTAACTGCCTGACGTGAAGACTGTGTGTGACCGGTGTTCGGCTCTTTCGTTTTGTGTAACTACGTTTTTCCTGCTGCGCCACAGCGCAGCAGGCTTCTTTAGAATGAGGTGTCGGAAAAGTAACATGTAACAAAGTGAGTTATGTGTGTGCGTCTTTGCGTGTTTTCATCTGTGTGATTGTGCGGATGTACGTGAACATGAGCGTGTGCGCGAAATGTGTCTGTTCTGATCATTTCATTGTGTGGCTGTGTGTATACACAAAGTTAGTGCCGTTGCAGACATTAGTGGAAAAAAATACATACAACAAATGTTCAAAGTATGAAACTAATTTGCATATATGTTATGCTGCAAACCACGGGGCTCTTGCAATTTGGGCCGTGAAGGCGAGGGCCAAAGGACAGAACTGACCGCGCGCCCGAGCCCGGATGGATTGCAGAATAACGGTTGTGACGGTTCTAAATCGCTCAAATCGTTCTAAATCGCTCAAAAACTGGCCCTAACTAGGTCCGGGGTCACTCACAGAACCACACACAACAGCTGCAAGGTCCTCCAGAGGGCGTCTACAAACAACAGTCCCTAGAAAGCCCTAAAAAGGCAATTGTAGAGTTCAGAATTTTATTGGAAGTTTCAATATTTTATTGAATATAAAATAACAATAAATTTATAACAGGAGAAAACAAATAAAAACCTAGCTTAAAACATCAACCTAGCTTAGGGGGACCTAACCCTAATCCTCAATGGCACGCGGGGCCTCACTACTTAACCCCTGTTCGAGCGCCGGTGCCAACCCCCCGTCTTCAGCAAAATCTCTGACTGCCGTGAGCCTTACCACACATAAGAGATAGTCAACTTTTTGGTTCGTGCCAAATCGGATTCGGGTTAGCTCCCCCATTCAAACATAATAACGAATATATTAAAATAATTGAAATATTAAGTTTTATTAATAAATTTGGACGCTACAATTTAGATATAAAGAAAAATTTCGGAATGTTGAACTATTTTCCTATTCATGCGACACGTCATCATTTTCGACGCTCGCAAGCTAGTACAGATAGGCAAAAAGTATCTGGCAGCCTTTATGTTGACTCGAAAGTGCACAAACGTAGCGCAGAGCGCAATTCTACTCACGAATACTGATATTTTGGAAACTGTTACAAAGTGTGAATCTACGAGTTTTCAAATGTGAAAATACGAAACCAACGCGATATTTTCGATATAATTTCGACATTTTAAGAGCGGGAAAACCCGCCTCAAATAGGGGGTAGCCCTAAATATATAACATATATAACTAAAGTTTGGACGACATTCAGTTACATACAACAGGATATGGAACCATTTGAATGTACAGATTGTATGCCTATACAACTATAAATTGCTATTTTCAGATTTCAAATCAAATATTCAGATTTAAAATTTTAAATTAAATGAAAATAGTCACGCTTGCTATTTCTCACTTTCTTCACATGCCACATGGTCACAAATGTGCACTTTCTTACTTTTTTGCAATGGCGTGGGCTTAATTTTTGCCTTGATGTGACACAATTACTCACAGAGCTATTATAAACAGCATTAAAAGTTTTTATAAATTCTCTGAATCTGGTGCACAGTTACTAGACATGTACATAGTCTCACAAATGACACTGCCAATACGTAAACCTCATACTGTCATTAGCAGAAACGCACGGGAGCAATTGGCGAGAAGGGGTTGGCCGCCCCCGGCAGAGGAGAATGGGTAACCTGGTTTTGTTTTGTTTCGATGACAGTCGGAAAATTCTCACATTTAGTCGGTTTAACTCATTCTTTGTGCATTTTTTGGCCACAGCCGCGTTCTTTGACGTTATACTCAATTTTGGTGCACCTTTCGGCCATAAGATGGTGATGGGATGTGAAGAGCGGGTGTTAGGGGTAGAGTGGGGGGTAGGTGGATACTGGATACCACCCTACCCCTATACGAGCGTCCTGGTCATGAGTAGGTAATTTGCTGCGCAGCAAATTTTGTTTCACGGAGTGAAATTATATGTCACAGTTCCGGGACTCCGGAACCTTTTTGCATTAGGCTTTGCTTGTTTATACTAATTTCTTTGCCGCAGCTGGCCTTTGTACTATTTAATACTATTTGTATTTCTACTAAACCCATTGGGTGGGATTCACAAAGCCCGTTTAAACGCAGTCTAAGTTAAACATGATTCACAAAAATTGATATGAATTGTGTGTGTCAGCTGATTTTTTTGATCTTTTTCAATTGAAACCTTGTTTAACTTAAACGAACGTTTAGACCGAGTCTAAACGTGATTCACAAAGCCTGTTTAGTTAAACGGGCTCGTTTAACAGAACTCTTTGATTTCATTCTTTTTTAAATTCTATTGCAGAACATTTTGTTTTAATTCGTACCAACAATGCTGTTTATTTATTGTCAATTACAATTTAATTTAATTTAATAGTAATTTAATAAAAGTAAGATTATAGTTACAGTAAGACCAGTAACAACTGAAACAATCATACAATGTAACGGGGTTAAAATTTTGGAAGAATACCTCTTTGGACAACATTTTTGGGACCCTCCCCACCCCGGGTCGACCAAAACTACCCAAAATTTTGCAAACTTTTGTAAAGTATTCGAAAAAAGTGCCATTTATACCCAATTTTGCCCAAATTTTTAGTACGCTCGAACGATTTTTGGTGGTGTTTTTTCCAACCCCCAGACATGTACGGAAACAATATGCGTGTTAGCGACAGTATATAATAGAAAAATTATGACACTTTCGCGATTATGCCAATATGTCATGCCATGCTATGCCAAAGCGGAGCGCAGAATAGCCCTTTTTGTACGATTTTCAGAGGACGGTACCCCCCCCCTTATTTCAAGACCCTGTACTCAACTGAGAGGGTGGTACCCTCCTTCAGTTGAGTACGGGCCACATGTTTAATCTTGCAATTACCGTTTCTGATTCTGTCGCTAATCCGACACTTAATTTGTAAATCGACACATGTGTGAATGTATGTAAAAATTATATTCCTGTTTGAATAGTGTTAAAAAAATCATCAAATTTAATTAAAATTGGATTTTTACTGAAAAAGTAAGCTGTTTTTAAGTGCGGGTCACCTTAAGAAAGTGACGGCAATAGGCAACTTTGTGACGGCAACAGGCAATTTAGCCACGGCATTAGCCAATTTTGTGACGGCATCAGACGGACGATGACGAAATTACCCGAGTATAGTGACGTAAATACCCGAGCGATATGAGACTTTTTAGTTAGCATATAAGTATAACCAAACAGCAATTTAGTTACTAAATTTTGATGCTGATAATGACTGAAATGCTGAAAAATTTAATTCCAAAATAAGGCATTTAGTGAATTTTTCGCAAAGTTACGTTTGATAAACTGCAAAAAGTTGCTATATCTTGAAAAAAGTGACGATTATACCCGAGTTAACCCTAGGTAAACAGAATGGCAAATAAAATTTTCCTATTTTAAAACTAGATCATCTACACCAAGAGTACATAATAGGGAGAGTCTGACACTTTTCCGATTATGCCTACGGGCGTGCGTCCAATGAGCAGCGCGAAATAGCCCGTTTATGTACGGTTTTGAGGGGAGGGTACCCCCCCTCAACTGAAGACCCCGTACTCAACTGAGGGGGGGTACCCCCTGTCGGGACGACCGAACGCGGTTGTAATTACCGCGTAACCGGATTGTTAGTGATTAAAACAACACTGTATAGAAGTAGAATTTAATAGCAAGGACACACCACTAACTCATCAGAAAGAGTAGTAGTAGATGTAAAACTACTCAAAAGTTGGTAGCTTTATTGCTGTATATATCTTTCTGGCTTTGTGGCTTTGGCAACTGAAAATTCGCCAACAGTGGCGACATTCCCCGGCAGGCAATGAGAAAGGACGACACGTTTTTTCTTTCTTTCGTTCTTGTTCTTTCTCGTGTTAACCGGATTAACTGCCAGGAAGGATTTAAGCCAATTTGGAAACATAGTTTTTTGCCAGTTCTATGGCCTCCTTTACTTTGTTGTTCTGACCTTCTTTTCCTTCAGGATTGAATTTGGTAATGTTACGTTTTGGAACAAAGGCGTAGTCGTTTGTCTGGAAAAATTGCACCGCCACACTTCTCTTTGGAACATTCATTGTCGCCAGCGGAGTTTGGGAAATGTCGGATAAAATTTTTGCTGGCCAACTGGGGTAACCACGGATTTTCGCAGACACCACTTCGTATTTTGGCGATGTTATATTCAACCCGGAAGGTATGGATAACTCTGGAGCGGGACTCTTGTCTTTTTCAGACGGAAATGTCTCTTGGCGATCTGTCGGGACCTGCTCGGATTTGGCGATGCCTTGTGGGGGTACATAATCTATAGAGTTAACCGATTCGTGAGATTGGCTGATCTCTTCGTTAAAATCCGCCTCAAGAGGAATAAGTAGATGTACCGGTCTTTTCAGGTTTTGTCTTGATGCCGTTTTTAGGATGACGCTTCTAATTTCCTGGTCTGGACTGGGACACAGCTCGGTGATGCGGCCTAATTTCCAGGAACCTTTAGGCAATCCCGGTTCTTTAAGTATGACAACATGGCCGATAGCTGGTTTGATTCCCGCTTTTGTATTACTCTTGTGGAAATACCGGCACCGTTCTCGGAGCGCATTAAGGTAGTCAGAAGACCACAGTTTCCAAAATTCTGATAGCAATCGCTGACCTCTTCGCCAGTCAACTATCAATTCCTTGCCGGTTTTTGCAGTGACCCGGAACAGGTCAGGATCATCAGGCAGGGTTTCTGACTCTGGAGAATGTGGTGCAAGTATATTTGGATTAACAGACAGGAAGTGTGCTGGAGTTAGCACAGTTAGCGGATTTAGTTCACTGCCAACATGAGTGAGTGGTCTTGAATTCACCACAGCTTCGCATTCACAGAGAAATGTCTCTAGCTGTTTGACCGTAAGCAAGGATTGACCAATGGCTTTCCGGAGCGAAGTCTTGACTAACCCGATCATTCGCTCATAAACTCCACCCATATAAGGTGCATATTCCGTAATAAAGTTCCACTTTATGCCTTCGTTAGCGCTGAAATCTAAAATGGAAGGATCGCGCAAACAAAATTTCCACTCTCCATTGACTACAGATGACGTCAACTTGAACTGCGGGGCATTGTCGGATATCATAAACATTGGTTTGCCTCTGCGAGATATGAAACGTCGGAATGACATTAAAAATTCTGAGGCTGATTGGCTTCGCATAAGCTCGAGGTGCACGGCTCTGACTGCCAGGCATGTAAAAAGAGCTACCCACACTTTTTCTATGCCACTTTTTGTCTTCACCTTCATGGGCCCAAACAAATCCACTCCAGAGTGGGTGAAGCACGGACTTGTCTTGACCCTTGATGACGGGAGTTCTGGCATTTTTGGCATCGGAAATGGAATTCCACTAGCCTTTTTGCATATAATACAACGACGAACGATCTTCTGCACCAAGGCCCTTCCTTGTGGTACCCAGTACTCCTGTCTCAGTAAGTTCAGGGTGTGAGATATTGATGTATGCCCACCTCTGACGTGAATGTCTTGTACAAGAAGTGCCGTGTAGAGATGATTCTTGGGCATCAGTTTAGGGTACTTTTGGTTCCAATCGAGCTCAGAATTTGATAATCTGCCTTTGCATCGAAGTTGGCCGTGGGCATCCAAAAATACCCCAAGTTGCATCATGGAGTGACGCTTTCCTTGTCGGGTAGCAACTATCAGTGTGTCGTACGATTCTGCTTGCACTTGTGACTCCCAATAAGCTTTCGCTTTCTGAAGCTCATCGGCAGACAGATGTAGTTGGATTTTTCTTGGTTTCCGTTTGTATGCTGTCAACCGAAAGCACCAGGCTGTGACTCGAAGTAATTTGGTCAACGAGGAAAAACGCCTGATGTCAATTGGACTGTTACTCCGATGTACTGAAGTTAGCTCCTGGGTCACCATCGATGCTTCATAGACCGGCTTGGTATTTGATATTGTCTCGGCAGTACAAAATTCCTCAAAGTCCCATGTAGGCCAGTCTGGTTTAGGTTGGAGCAGCCATATTGGACCATTCCACCAAAACTCGCCCAACTGGCTGGGAACTTTTCCTCTCGTAGCCATGTCTGCAGGATTATGTTCAGTGTTCACATATCGAAATTTTATGTCTACTGTTTTTCGGATTTCTGCCACTCGATTTCGCACAAAAGTCTCCGAAATCTTTGGAGCCGTCAGCCACTGTAACGCTACTTTTGAATCTGATAGTAGGACCTTTTCAGCAATTGTCAGACGTAGTTGGGCTGATACAAACTGCATAGCCCTGACTCCGATGAGTATTCCCATAAGCTCCAACCGAGGGGTAGATAGCTTCTTGATCGGGTTCAATCTGCTTTTGGCAAACAACAGGTTGCAGTGGACTTGTTGGCCATTATCGACTCTAAGGTAAATCACTGTGGCGAAGGCTGTATTAGATGCATCAGAGAATGCCACTAGGGTGCATAACCCATTGCTGGAGATAGCACGTTTGACTGATATGCTGGCTATATTTTGCAATTCGGTGGTGCCTTGTTTCCACCTATCAATAGTCTCGTCGGGTAGCACTTCATCCCAGCTTTTTTTGTCCTGGCATAAGCTTTGAAGGATCCCTTTGGCCAAAACTGTGCAGGGTACAAATAGTCCCAGCGGATCAAAGAACGATGCAATGCATGCCAGTATTTCGCGCTTCGTCTTGCCACCAGTTATTCTTTGTAGTGTCGGACCCTCTACGGAAATTGTATCACTCTCCGTATTCCATTTCAACCCTAAGACCTTGATCTTCCCGGACTTTGCCAGATCGCTGCTTGGTACTGATTGGAGGAATGAGGTGCAATTCGAGGACCATTCACGTAGGTTCATCGATGCTTGCCTGAAGATGGTCTTTGCTTCTTTGTAGAAATCAACCGCCTGTGACACTGTTTCTGTACCAGTAATTACGTTGTCCACATATATGTTGGTTCTTATGCATTGGGCCACTGGCGTTCCAACCTTTTGGAGGTGATGATCAACAGTCTGGGCTAGCAGCGATGGACTGCAGTTTAGACCAAACGGAACACGCGCAAATCTGTACTCCTGGATATTTCCATCCGTTGTTTGTGTAGCTGGGTCTTTCAGCCACAAAAATCGGATCAGGTCACGATTATCTGGCTGAATGCCGACCTGCAGAAAGGCTTTCTCTATGTCGGCGATAATCGCAATGGGATTGAGTCTGAAGCGAAGTAACAGCCCTGCTAAGTCTTCAAGTAATATTGGACCACGGTGAAGGCATTCGTTCAAGCTGGGCTTGTCCTTCTTCAGTTTTGCGGATCCGTCAAATACAATTCGCACTTTAGTTGTAGCTCTGTCTGGTTTTACAACTGCATGATGGGGGATGTAGTGCCGTTGGGAATGGGTCACATTGGACTCTGTAGCTTTCTCAATGATGCCACTCTGGAGCTGAGCATCCATAATGTCTGCGTACTGTTTGAACAGCTCAGGTTCTTCCTTGAGTCTTTTAACCACTGAATTCAGGCGACCTAGGCTTAGCTTATAGTCAGACTGAAGCTCTGGGGCACGGTCGTTCAAGGGTAGAGAGACAAAGTACCGACCATTTTTAAAGGAAATGTTTTCAGAAAAGTTTCTTGCTGCAATCTCGTCGCTGGTTTCAGTAAGGTTTTCTTTGATTCCCAGTGTTTCGAGCGACCAGAGATCGGCCATATCTGGTTTCTTCAGCATACTAGGATCAATACGCGGGATCGCATCGATTTCTTCTAACGCGCGCATACAGCCACCTGAGAACCCCAGGAGGGACATCAGATTTGTATCCATGTGGCGCCGCTGCTTGGTACGACCGGACAGGATCCATCCAAAATCAGAAGCTAAAAGGTACAGACCGTCATCGACCAGTATTTTTTGGCCGCCTATGAAGTCCAGGTAATAGTCGTTACCGATCAGAAGATCAATCGGGCCGGACTCTGGAAATCTGGGGGGCTCATCGGCTAGCTTCAATGTCTTTTTCAGCTTTTCCAACTGCTTTGTCTTGACTGGTAATCGTGTAAGATTCCCTGTAATGTTCGGTATGACTGATGCTTCAATCACAGCAACGGTTGCATCCGTTTTTCTTTTCAACTCGAGCTTCCCTATTGTGGTGGCAATGGACATTGGCTCTGAGGAGCCGAATCGGTTCACAATTAGTTTTGGACCTGACACTGTTTTGAGACCCAGCCGCTTAGCCAAGCCGGAGGTGCAGTATGAACGGTTAGCACCAGGATCAAAAAGGGCTCTAACCGTTTCAAATTTGGCCCTTGTGGCATCGCCTTTCACGTCCACTAGGGCTGTTTGCAGAACCACGTCTTCATTTGACGCTAATAATGCTGACTCTTTGTCTTCTTCGCCGTAATGTGGCGCTGTCTGCAGCTCATGTGCCACATGGGATTGGTTCATGGACTGATATGATGAGCCAGTAGCTCTTCGTCTTGGTATGCTACTCTGTTGAGGCTTGCCAAACTCTTGGCGGCATAGAGCAGAATTGTGGCTCCTTTTGCGCTTACAGTAGTAGCAGGGCTTATCGCTTGTACAGTCCTTTGTGTAGTGATTTGGACTGAAGCAGTTGTGACACAAATTTCCGATCTGCTTATAGCGGCTTTGAGAATCGGAAAATCTCTCACACTGATCGGACCAGTGACTGCCTTGACAAAAAATGCACTTTGGTTGGTGCGGAGGTCTCTTTGATGGCATTTTTCTTTCTTTCTTGGGAGCTGGAGGACACTTCTGGTACTCTCGCTGATTTCTTCGCGGTGAATTCCGCCGTAGGTCCTTCTCATTGGCAAGCAGGGAGTCTGCTGTGTAGTCAAATAGTTTCTCCACACGGATGTTTTGACTAGCTGATACCTTTACTGAACGCTCGAATCGTATTAGATATTCACTAAGCTTGTCTCGGACGAGCTGAACTGTCCACTCTTTATCCACAGGTTTGCTCATTTCCAGGATCATGACTGTATTGCTTGGCAGCTTTGACAAAATGATTGCTGCAAAGTTGTCGTCACTAATGTTTTGCCCCAAAGCACTTAGTCCACCCAGTAGGCAGTCGACCTCTGTGACGAATCGTCGAAGATCCTGGGCGTCGTTGGCAACTGATTTCATCTGATTCAATTTTCTATAGAGTTGCGCAATCAGCAATTTGGAGTCCCCGTACCGCTTCTTCAGCATGTCAACGGCGACTGTGTAGTTTTCGTTGGTGAGGGGCAAGGCTTCTACCATCATCAGCGGCTCCTTATCAAGCTGGCTGATCAGGTAGTTAAACTTGTCCACTGCTGTCAGGTTAGGATTGGCGTCAACTGAGGCTTCAAATCTGTCCCAGAAAGGTTTCCATTTCATAATGTCCCCTTCAAACTTCGGCAATTCCATCTTAGGTAAGCGAGCTTGCATGGACCGACGACCGTTGGTTCCACCCGGGGCTGAAAGTCTCTCTTGTTGGGTCTCCAGCAGGCTCAAGAGTCTAGTAAAGTTTTCGTTGAAAAGCAGGTTTGGACCTTCGACACCTGCGGTTGTGGGACTTGACGGAGGCAAGGTGGGTGGAACAGCGTCAACGTTTGTTAGAGATTGTAGTGTCTTGTGCGCCTTGGCCAACAGGTTTACGGCGTCGTAATCTGCATCAGAAAAGTTCGTTAGCTGGTCTTCAATATCGGTCTCAGGCGCCTGTGCGGCGTATAAGTCAATTTTTTCCAATTGTTCTTTGAACTCTTGACGCTGTTGTCTAAGAACGTCCAGCTTTACTGAAATATTGTCAGACAAGTCTCTTTTTGCCTCTGGATCTTGAGGCATGGGACCCCGGATCAAATCGTTAATTTCGTTCATGGACCGCTGTAGGTACCGTTGGGCGCGTGTGGTGGAGCCACACAGGGATCGAAGGTTGACTTCAGCAACGGACATGATGGTAAAGTCCAGCAATTATATAGTCTTGGATGGTTTCTTTGGCGAACTCCTGACACCAGTTTGTCGGGACGACCGAACGCGGCTGTAATTACCGCGTAACCGGATTGTTACTGATTAAAACAACACTGTATAGAAGTAGAATTTAATAGCAAGGACACACCACTAACTCATCAGAAAGAGTAGTAGTAGATGTAAAACTACTCAAAAGTTGGTAGCTTTATTGCTGTATATATCTTTCTGGCTTTGTGGCTTTGGCAACTGAAAATTCGCCAACAGTGGCGACACCCCCTACTCAGTTCGATACCACTTCCCACGCCCCCCCCCCCCCCCCCCCCCCCCCCCCCCCCCCCCCCCCCCCCCCCCCCCCCCCCCCCAACTGAAGACGGGGTACTGAGTTGAGGGGGGGTACCCCCCCTCAGTTGAGCACAGGGTATCGAACTGAGTAGGGGGTACCCCCCCTCAGTTGAGTACGGGATCTTCAGTTAAGGGGGGGGACCCCCCCTCAAAACCGTACATAAACGGGCTATTTCGCGCTGCGCATTGGAAGCACGCCCGTAGGCA
The DNA here is from genome assembly GCA_030248245.1 of Trissonchulus sp. WLG1_4. Taxonomy (NCBI): domain Eukaryota; kingdom Metazoa; phylum Nematoda; class Enoplea; order Enoplida; family Ironidae; genus Trissonchulus; species Trissonchulus sp. WLG1_4. Next base: position 36,151 of record JASANF010016233.1, read on the forward strand.
TAATAGGAAGAGTGTCATACTCTTCCTATTATGTACTCTTGTCCACACTAAATATCATATGAACGTATACTAACAGCTAAAAAGTAATACAGATTAGCCTATTTGTTGAATAAGAACAAAGTAAAACAATAAAATGCAAAAATGTCCAAAAAGACTTAAGCGAAATAGGTAATAAAAAATACTTAGACTAACGGTAGACTAGCCAAAAGGCTAGTCTAAATTTAACACTAGCGAGCGTTCAAATTAAACGAACGTTTAAGGGGGTAGTGTCGCGAAAGCAGTCGATTTTGCGCGGCTATAAAACTTTTTCAGTGAAAGATAGGTCATTGTTCTTTATATATTCTAAAAATAAGTTTCAAGGAAAATATTTTTGCCAAGTTTCAGAAAAATTGATGCGGCATACAGTTAGCAGTGAAGTCGCAAAGTCGGAAAAATGACGTTTTGAAAACCTATTCACATTCGATAATTTCGTCACAACTAAAAACTTTTTGTTTAGATTCTTTACACAAAGTAAAAGCACATATGCTCTAGTTTATGCACACAAAATTTAGTGCAAATTGCTTGAGTGGTTGTGGAGTAATGGCTGTTTGAACTCTGAAACTGTGCGTAACCTGTAAAGTACTCACAGCAATAATGATAATTTGTAAAAAATTTAGACACTTATTTTGAAATCAAAAGAAAAACGAAGCTTTATTTTTCATTTTTCTTATTTGTGGCAAAAAATGGTGCATCAAAACATTACATGTACTTCACAAGCTGGCCAATCTGATATCTGCCTTGATTTTTTGAACTTTTATGTCTCTATTGTGTGATGTCTGCCTCACAAATGGTGATTGGTAAAAAATATTGGTAGATATTGGTAGTCTAGTGTCTGGCAGTATTTATTTGACACCATATGGCATTTCAGTAGTTTCTCAATGAACGTACAATTTCAAATCAAAAAGTTGTCATTTTGCAGCCTATGAGCAAAACTGCTTTGGCGACACTACCACCTTAACTTAGACTTAGCTCGTGAATCAGGCATAGAACATAATCAAATTTAGAACACGAAAATAAAACAAATTTTACACGCTAATCATATGTAGACTTAAACTGGGTTTAAACGTTCGTTTAGCTAGACTAAGAGTCTAGACGCAGTCTAAGACTTAGACTAGGTCTAAGTTAAACCGGCTTTGTGAATCCCACCCATTAAATTTAATGGTCTTTGTGTTGCCTTTGAAAGCCTCTTCCAGGCTTCGGTTTGGCTTGATAATATTTTGTGCTTATCTGCGTTCCGTTTTCCATTGCACCTATTGCGCCCGTTCCCTTAGGTAAGCCCCAATTCTCATCGGTGTCCGGCGGCAACCCCGGACTGCACGGAAGGCCCCGCCCTTGAGACCTGGAAACCCCGTCGGCAGTGCGGAGCGGCAACCGGGGGAGTCGATCCCTCCAAAGTCTAACTTCCGCAGTCTTCTTCCCTAAGCCTCCATTCGTACAGTACAGCTCAAAATTAACATCATATGACTCCGGAGTCAGCGACACTGACGTCATTTTGCAGTCACTGACTGCAGTCAACCTATTGACGTCACAGGTTCAATGTTACTACCGGTAGTTTTGATTTTCATCAACTGACTCCGGAGTCAGAGTCCGTGACTGCGGAATCAGCATCACCTTAGTCATCACTATCACAAAATATGCTACACGCATACACATGTGAAGCAAAGTTTCTAAGCCATTTAAATATAGTGATGACTAACGTGATGCTGATTCCGCAGTCTCTGACTCTGATTCCGGAGTCAGTTAATGCATTTCAAAACTACCGGAAGTAAATTGGACCTGTGACGTCAATAGGTTGACTGCAGTCAGTGACTGCAAAATAAAGTCAGTGATGCTGACTCCGGAGTCATATGATGTTGATTTTGAGCTGTACTGTAGATGCTCACTACACAGAGCTTTACAGTCTTGTCTCCAGAATAATCTGATACTTCCTGCATGAAATATACGTAACGTTGAATGTCTACCGAAAGGAACTAGACAAGACACTCACATTTGTAGTTCAAGTTTCTACTGTAGATCAATAATGCGTAGTCAGCAGTAGTAGTTGCTGTATGCAACAAAACAATTTTTAATAATTCAGCAAGATTATTAAAAGATTGTAATTGCAATATGATGTAGTGTAGGGGGGTTGCACCGATTAAGGTGGTAGTAACGATTTCGACGATTTCTTACATTAGAAATTAGAGAAATCTTTTTTTCGAAGCGAATAGTAAACTAGTCTAAAAGTAACCATAATTTTATGAAACTAGATCAAAATATACACAAATAATATTTTATTCAGTTCAAAATGTACAAGATAAGACTAGCTACCACGTTGGCTTACTGTTAAGTAAGCCAATTTAGTAGCTAGCCTCAAACTAAGAATTTTGACAAATAAAAAAAACCAACATCACAATTTTAGTCTAGTTTACAAAAATTATTGCGGTTTTGCTGTGAGTTTCAAAATTGCGACAAAAACGTGCTTCAAAGTTATATCGTCGAAATCGTTACTACCACCTTAAGGGACAATCCCAAATAAGGGACAAAACGTTTCTTATTTTGCATGGCGCAGACTTAATTGGTCAGTTTATGTCACATGAGAGGCATCACCTGATAGCCCATCCAATTAGGTATTTGTATCGCTGCAAACTTGGATTTGTAATATCAGTTTTTTATGGGTGGCGGTGCAAGAGATTACATGCTCGTCCAGTTGTGTAGTCAAGAATCCGTGTTTCAAGGATTTCAAAATGGATTTATTTTTCAGTGGCGCAAGTGAAATTTTTGGTTAATCGCTATAATTTTTATATCACTTTGAAGCCTATTCATTAAGCTACCTTTTGGCATTTAGTTTTTTTAGTTGCACGTTGATTTAAATTTTTTACGAAGGTTTTAAGACTTGGGGCTAAAATTTTCAAAATGCACCAATTTAGGGACAGCTACCGCCTATTAGGGGACAGCTTATACCAAATCAAAGACAGCTTTAATTAAACTAAATAAGGGATAGTTGCCTTTTTAGTTGTTTCAATTAGTATACATAATGGCTCATAGCATTATTACGCATGGTAAATATAACTTATATATTGACGAAAATTCATCAAGTTTACGCAAAACAGTGACAAATGGTCAACACCTGTGTGTATTATTACTGTATATATAAGAAACATACGAGCAGTGCAGCCAAAACCAGGGGTAGACGCGGGTCAGAATTTTCGACCCGCGACCCAATCCAACCCGCGGCTCGACACTTGTGGGTAACCCGCGACCCAATCCAACCCGCGGCTCGACACTCGTGGGTAACCCGCGTCTCAACCCGCGCCATAAAACCCGACCCTCGACCCACTTAGACACACAACTCCATAGACATAACCCTACCTGATAATTGTTTTTTAGCTGTTGCCCATGTATAACTTCCATTTGCAAAGTGCACATCTGTACCTAAATCGTTTGCATTGCTACATATGTACCTTAAACGAATGGTACTATTACACGGTACTCAAATTTCTGACAATCGGAGACAATAAATCAACATAGTGATTTTTTAGGTTTCGCGGGTTGAAAAAAATTTGTTGACCCACGCAGCCTGAAGTGGGTACCCGCGGGTAGACCCACGACTCAAATTTTTCGACCCAACCCAACCCGCGGGTACCCAGTACCCACGACCCGCGTCAACCCTTAGATATGCAAATAAGAGCTTAATTTTGGACTCAGCTGGCCACTAACCACCTCCTAAGTATATTGTTTTTGTGTTTCTGTCTTGTAAATTTTGTTTTGCTAGGTACTTTGGTTTTAATCAGGATAACGTTTTTAATACTTTGCCCAGCCGATATGTTTGTTTTCTAGAACTAAATTGTCTCATTTTGTCCCTTATTCAGTTTCATATTTGCTGTCCCTTAATTGGTATGCTTTGTCCCTTGTTTGGAACCAGCTGTCCCTTATTTAGTCTTATTTGCAAAAAGTGTAACCTGTTCACTTTGTTCAAATAAAAATGTCGTTTAATTTCAAAATTTAAAATATCCAGGTTGAGAAATAGGTGCACTAAAAGCAGCTCTTTCATTTGACGTGTCGATTATGCTTATGTGATACGTATTTGCGAAGTTAGAGCAAAATTTCGAAAAAAAACTAAGAATTTTGACCAAGTGGAAAAATAGTGTCCCTTAATCGGTGCAACCCCCCTAATTGTAGCATAAGCATTGCAAACTTCATGCAATAGGCCAACGACAATAGAATTAAATTCAGACGCCTTTATTTTTTGCACACAGATAAATGCAGGTAATTATATATAAGGTGACAGGTAGATAAATAAATAATTCAAGTAAACAGACAGATATTAAGGGGAATATATTGATAATTTATATATACATTGTAGATATCATCAACTTAATTTTGTTTTGACTTGATACTCAAATCCAAGTAAAACTCAATTTAGATATAATTTTTTCGTTGAGTTGGTTAAGTTTTATGATGACTGTAAACATTCTGCATAATTATCTGTAAATAAGAACTTTAATAGTGAAAATTAGTTAGCTTAACATGTTCAAAAAGAAATTTAGGAAGTGTAGCATAATGTACTTTATAATTGCATTTTAAAATTTAGCCACACTGTGAATAGGTAATTTTAGCGAACGAAACGCAATCTGTTTTGACTGGTGAAGGGGCGTGTGTACTGTGTACTTTTATTGCTTTTCATTATATTTATTTGTTTAGCTTTTTTGTTTTTGTTTGTTTTTTCAAGTGCTGAGGTTTTCTATTTTGCTTTTAGTTATTCTTAGATAGATGGACTGTTTTGTTTCGGTAGTTTTGGATAATGAACAGTCTGTAACTATAGGTTTTAAGTTAATACTTTTGGAAAACCCAATTTAGCTCCCACAATTTTATAAGTTTTGATACTATGATATTTGTGTGTTCTTATATACGTGATAATCTATAAGCTGATAGTGTATACTAGCAACTACTCGGCTATGCGTTTGCAGTAATTGTGACTAGATGTGGAAGTTGACTTTAGTTAAAAATGTTGGCATTAAAAAAATTAGCTGCTTTTGATTTCATAATAAAAAATGTTCTCAGATTTGCAGTGCTGGGCGTTTCGCAATGAAAATTATTTTTAATTACTCCAACCATACTCTGAAAATGTACTTGTTAATCCTGTCTTGTCAAACCTTGTTATGTTGCTCAGTGTTTATATGGGGAATTTCTAACTGTCGCGCGTCACAGCTGGACCTCTTACTTCCATCGTGTCTACCGGATTCCTTAAAAGGAGTTGCTTGACCTGACTTTTCTGTAATTTGAGTTGCCCCGGCCGCGTCAATTTGGTTGAAATTGAAAAGCCGTTTGACACCTTTGCGAAACTCTCGGCTTGCTGTGTAGTAGAAGAAAAAATTTAGTGACGCGTTCACGCCTCCCAGTGGCACTCCTAACACCAAATTGTACGGGCCAAATATAGCCGCAATCTCGGAGTTTGAAGCAAAATAGGATAAAACATACAGCATGCTACTCCAAATATTAGAATTAGTGACCAAAACCGATTGTGTGATGGTTAGAATGGTCAATGTTTTTTCATCAACCAGCCGTTTTTGTTCCTGTGAGCTTTGGTTCGTCCGGAGAGCTTTCTGAGCAGCCTTGATTTGTTTGAACTTTCTGATAATCAACAAATTCAATGTCGCAATTACCACTAAGCTTACCACTCGCAACAGTGACCTTGACATGCCGGCCACTTTGGCGAAGGTAGTTTTTCGAAATTCTCGGTTAGAAACAAGCTCATAGGTTTCATTAGCGTCCTGTCCAGAAACAACTTTGTAACGAAACGGATCTTGCACGCTTACAAGAAGAGAAACGGCCAACGCAACACAACAGAGAATGGTGCAGTTTCGAATATGATTTGTATTTTGATACTTCAACGGAAAATACATGGCATATAGTTTATCCACGCAGATTCCTGCCAACATCAGAAGGCCCCAACAGGCGAAAGCAATCCACAGTGGCAACGCTACAGACCCCGCGAACAAAACCGCAAAATAACTTTGGCGAACATATAGTGGCGAGACGCCACCGTAGCCACGACCGAGATACCAACAGAACACGAGTACAAGCGCAATCACGAGCAATTCGGCGATATCTCGCAGTACCACTGCAAGCTGATAAACATAGCTGGAGTTTTCCTTGAACTTTCGCCACAAGACCATTAGACTGACTATATTACCGACTGTGCCGAAAACAATGAAACCTGGAAACAAGATATTGTATTGTATAAAATACAAAGTCCAGTACACCTTGTGAGGCATCACTTGTGAGGCATCTATTGCGTCGTTAAGACTACAATTCGGCAGGCCCTTGCAGTAGTATTCCATTGTAAAACGACATTCGGAAAATTGAACACAATGCAGATTTCCCATGCTGAAATTCTAAAAAAGGTTAAAAAACATATAAAATCGAGAATGAGATTAAAACAAGTAGGCCCCAAAAGGGGCAATGTTCCTTCCCCGGTGTCTACCTTTCAAGTTTAATTGAATTGTATCTATTCCCCTGCTGTACACTACATTGCGTAACTTAGGTATATACTTACCCTACTACCTACGTATGTACGTACATTTACAAAAAAGTGCTGCAGGATGTTAAGCATCCAGCTGCAGCGAGCCATTCAGCTCAAATTACGCTTTGATCTGAGCTGAGCACCTCAGCTCTAAGAAGCGATAAACAGTGTTATCCAGGAGCTCTTATATACTGCTGGTGAAACATTACGGTGCCGAGGCTGAAAAAGCACACTACAATACTCTACATCGATTATTGATTTTTATGAATTTACGCAGACAAAAATCAGCAGCCAACTCCCAGGCTGAAAACACACACAAAACATATAGGCTATGCAGCCTGCTCAGCAGCGTTTAACGTTGCGAACAGTTAGTTTCAAAACAATAGTTCCTTCTCTAGAAGGAACAAAAATGCAGTCGATTCTTGCTTACAGCCGTTGAAGTGTTGTGTCGCTAACATTAAGTAAAAAAGAGCCACACATTCTATTGTATATCATAAACACTATAATTTTTCTTACTGTATTTGCACGCGGCCACCATACTACATATTTTCATTTTCTCCTGGTTCAAATTTAACTCAGGTCGATTTTGCATGGTTAGGTTCGATTTATGCTTACAGCCATATGTCCGTTCAGCCTGCAGAATGACGTCACTAGCAGCCTAGTGCAGTGAATCAGCCAGCGCCTGTGACGTCATTATTTTGTCGGTTTGTCGGCTAAACGGACATAACTATAAGACACAGATGTAAGTATGAATCGAGCATAATGTTGCACTGTGTTTGCAGGTTTGTCAAAGCCGTGCATATGGCCGTGTCGAGAAAATTTGGACAACTTTTTTGTTTTTGCCGTGAAAAATCGAGATGAACAATAACGTTTTAGGATTCAAACTGATACCGTACGCAGATACCAATCCGAAACGAAATACCAACCCCTATACAGTACATTTAACGTCACCTGCTATTATAGTCGCAAGCGCTACGTTGAGTTGTAACGTTTAGGGTGTAGCTTAAAGTTTTTAGACTTTTTTATGTTATATTTTAATTTTCAGAAAATATGGCAATTGCAAAAACTTTCGCGCTTTTGAAAAAATTTTGTGCAGTGTGATGAATAGTTAAGCCAACAGATCATCGAATTGTTAATAGTATGAAATTCTTACTTAGCAAAGGAACCTGGCGCCCCTTGGGGTCTACTTGTTAAACAGTTTTTGGTTTATCTGCATTATCAAAATCATCCTAGTGAGCTACAAACCGGTAGCGAGCTATTTCAATCATGTATGAGTAACTAAACTTTGCGGAGAGGAACACAGAGCCGTTTTTCAACTTGGTTCAGAGAATTCAATTGACTGTCAGTGTCAATAACAAATCGAGATATAAATACATATGTTTCAGCTGCTTCTTTTTGTTCTATCGATAAGCCACGCGTGATCACAATGTCTGCAAAACTTACAGAAAATGTCACGAAGTTTCGGAATCTTCGTGAGGTCTGGCTTAAAACAACAGTTTTGTGCGACAAGCTTTGTTTTATTTTTTATTTACCTGACAACTTTATCTTGCTCATATTTGTTTAGAATAAAGGCAGAACTTTTACTGCGCGTCAGTGTACCTTGCGTGTGCAGTTTTCTAGAATTATTATTATATTGTCGGAAATGACGATAGGGAATTTTTTAGCATGAGTCAAATAATTTCTTTAAATAAAACACAACCTGTAAGTGAACAAAAATTCACTAATTTTTTCACTGGGAAAACCGGACAGAATGTGCTTGACTGGATGAGTTGAGAGAAATATTATGCGAAGTACATATCTTCCTTTCAGTTCTTCTTTTTAGAGAAGGAACCTTTGTTATCGGTTTTTGCTCCGATAACAAAAATGTGTAATTTATGTGGCAGACTTGCCTATGATTTGTATGTATTCCTAGTTCCCCAGTCACCTGCTGTAATTTTGTTAACTAGGGGATGTCGATACATACATACTAAATTGAAAGTTAACCAAATTTACCAGTGAAAAATGCTGAACTAATTAAACACAAACCTGAAAAAAATAAAGATTATTTTAAACTAAAAATTTTCTAATTATAACAAAATACTATTTGCCGCATCTAAAGTTACGTTCCAATCTCCCCCCTTTCTTCTCCTGTTTGTCATTATTGTCTGAACTTTGATAGCAGTTTTGAAATGGTTGTCCTATCCTGCACAATATGCAAATGAGTTAAGAGTCTTTAACCAATCATGTAGAAGAGATTTACGTATAAACGAGCTCTTCTGTTGAGTGAGCAGGGGTACATTGTGAGCCTGATTGTCAATATTCCAAAGGAAATATCAAACGCGGCCATTATTTTGTAGATAAAACTATTTTAATTCCTGATTTCTGTACAAATTGACTGCTGAGTAGCTTCAAAGTCACTCAAACAGCAAAAACTGATTGAGAAACTGGAAAAAATTTGACGACTTGGAAGGAAGAAAATATAAAATCTACTTATATCTCCCCTGGGACTCGAACCACAATCCTATAACACCATACCTGCGTTCACTACAGTATACAGATCTTCAATACATCCACCAGTATACAATGCAAGCCTGCGAGTGCAATCAGGATTGCATTGAAACGTGGTGGGGTTAGTAGACGAATACAAAGAAACAAAAGAACAAGTTGGCCCCGAAAGGGGCAAGGTTCCTTTGTTGAGTGCAAAATCCATATATTTCGCCCTTACAATTTCGCCAATTTAGCTTCGCTTTAAACTGGGCATTGCCATGCATATAAACTAACTAGTAGGAACAATAATACCTGCTACAATTGCTTGATTTTGTTTCACCGCTTAAAGTGGTACTTGCGTTTTCGAGGTTTTTACGATTTCTATGTAAACTTTGCGCCCACAGAACTCAAGTTACAAATGAGGCCGGAGCATGACCTAGCGACAGCACCAAACTAGCGGACAATGCTCCACTAAGTGTCTAGCATATGTGTTAAACATTCCCATTTTAAAAACGTTGTTTCTAGATTTGAAACAACAAAAGAATCGGGCAGACACGGCTATCGCTTTTTTGTAATCACGCCACAATGACCAGAAACTTTTCGATTGTTACTTTACTATACTATATAAACTTTCTTGCTCAACAATAATTACGATAATAACTCAGGATCGGCTCAACGTAGAAACATCATTTTTACGTTATCAGATAGCCGACAGCGTGGCCAAAAAGTTTTCTATCCAGTCAGTTCGTAAATGAAACCGTTTAACCGCTACACCTGTTTGAAAAAATAAAAAATTTCCCTACTGACATTTTCGGGCTCGAACCTCTACTACGTAAACGTAAAAACATAAAACTGACGCCTTTTAACTCAGAACAGCAGGCGCTTTTGAATGATACATTACTTGACGTATACCACTCACGTATAAACGTTTAAATTTCCAATTCTAAATTATGACGCAAGTTTAACGTAAAGTTTCAGGGCCATGTCACCCATCATTTGAAACCTCTTTGAATTTGCTCAGAAATGATGCTAATTATTGTAGTATCTTTACGCTATAGAGAGTTATGGCCCCTTAATCCTTTGCTCAAGGGGCTGACTACACTGATCACACCATGTGTGATCAAATCTCAATGCTACTGCTGAATTTCTTCAAATTTTTGTTAGCCATTGAATTTTATTGTTAAACCATACAATTTTATCAGGAATAATCGAACTAGTCTAAACTAGACGCACTAGACTTGTTACATAACATAATTACAAGATCTTTGATAGACGTAGAATTCATTAAGGCCTATTCACTACTGTTGTTTTGATACCATTTTGATACTTTTGATATAAATATGATACTTGGGTACAGCTACGCTTTAATTTCAGTTGATAAAAATTTCGTTTTTGTTTTCGCTTTCGTTTTTGCTTTCGTTCAATTTCGTTTCGTTTTCGCTCTTTGCTTCGTTTTCGTTTTCGCTCATTGTGTAATTTGGCAGCTGAGGCGGTCTCAGCTGTCAAGATTATGGCGGTATGCTTCTTTCAAGTTTAGTATACTTACCTACGCAGTTGAGAATGAGAGCGGCAAACATGAATAGCAGAGCAAAACTTAGGGCAGCAGAAAGAGACAGGCACTCTCATCCATTAAAAACTAATCAAATCAAGTGTGTAGGCTTACAACTTTTGGGTCGCAATAGAAATTATTTGAGTTTCGTGCATTTCGTTTTCGTTTTCGCTTTCGTTTTCGTTTTCATTTCGTTTTCGTTCAATTTAGTTCAACTGAAATTAAAGCGTAGCTGTATTAATACTTTTGATACCAGTATCAATATTAAAATTGGTATCAAAAGTATCATATTTAAATTATGGTATCATATTTAAATTATTTGGTATCATATTTATATCATATTTAAATTTTTTCCGAGTATCAAATATCAAAAGTATCATATTTAAATTCAAGGTATTGTATTTATATCATATTTAAATTTTTTCCGAGTATCAAATATCAAAAGTATCATATTTAAATTCAAAGTATTGTATTTATATCATATTTAAATTTTTTCAAAGTATCAAAATTATATATTGTATTTAAATTCCAGTATCATATTTAATATCAAAATTTTGCTTCCCACGCTTAAAGGCGGCACCTTTTGATGTTTGTGCAGGCTAAGAACGGCGGCATTCTTTGATCTCGCCTTTAGCTCCGCCTCCTTGTTTTGATTGGCTTCTGCCGTAAAAACAAAAGGGGGCACCCTTGTGTAAAATTTCAGTCGGAAAAGTATAAGAAAATCAATGAATAGGCAGTAGGCTGGTAGTTCGTTTGGTTTTGTAGCATTTTGATAGTTTTGATATAAATATTATGATACTTGGGTATTAATACTTTTGCTGCCGGTATCAATATTAAAATTGGTATCAAAAGTATCATATTTAAATTATGGTATCATATTTAAATTATTTGGTATCATATTTATATCATATTTAAAATTTTTCCGAGTATCAAATATCAAAAGTATCATATTTAAAGTCAAAGTATTGTATTTATATCATATTTAAATTTTTTCTGAGTATCAAATATCAAAAATATCATATTTTAATTCAAAGTATTGTATTTATATCATATTTAAATTTTTTCCAAGTATCAAATATCAAAAGTATTTTATTTAAATTATTTGGTATCATATTTATATCATATTTAAATTTTTTTCAAGTATCAAATATCAAAAGTATTTTATTTAAATTCCAAGTATCATATTTATATCATATTTAAATTATTTTGCGGTATCAAAACAACAGTACTATTCACACGATGGTGCATTTTGGTCCATGGCGTACGCCATGACTCATGCCATAATGCATGCCATAGAGCATGAGTGGGCGCACAAGTGCGCGCATGAGCGGACGTATTTTTTTTCACACTACCTGCTGTAGGCAAGTGTGCGTTTGCTCCTGCTCATGCACCCGCTCATGCTTTCTTGAGTGAACATGCCTTTAATGGTCCATCATAAGTTTTCATATTGGCACAGTCGTACAATTATAAATTTAACGTCCTTTGTCAAAAAGTTGTCAGTTTGCCTTGTCTTTTCTGGCCTGCCAGCTGACAATCAAATTTATTGCGCGATGGATGCAAAACGTTCTTCAATCGCGCTACTTTCATGTTTTTTGTTCCGCCAATTATTCTGTTTTTCTCTTTAGATGGGTTTTAATATGCAAGTCAGTAAAACTGGTCATTGAGGCAAATTAGGAGAGATTTAAACTTAAAAAGTTGTAAAAAAAACTAGTTCGTCTCCTTTTTTCAACCTGTTAGCTATTCAATCTATCAGGTTTGCCCACCTTCTGGTACCATAGCAAGTTTTTCACATATTAAACTAAATACAAATCGTTCATAATTACACGAAATTGCTTGTTTGAGTAGGCGTTTGGTGGTTATATAATGTATTTTGTTGACAATTGTATTTTATTTTTCTTCCGTTTGTCAACTTTGCTATACCTCTGAACATGAAACTTTTTCTGTTTGTTTTCGTCGTTGTTTTGGCAAAAACAGCATGGGCTCAAGTAAGCCTTTAAATTATATTTTAGATCTACTAAGCCCTTAGCCAATTAAATTCAACTTGACCAATTAAAGTTTTGCGTTCGTGCAGTAGTGGCGACGCGTTAGCGCTAGGGACAGCTAAGTTTTTGGACAAGAAAGCTGTTAAAGTTTAAAGTTTAAGGTTTAAAAATGTTGACAAATTTAAACTTTTTGGCTTAAGGTTTAAAGAATCAACCAATCAGCTACGAGCTGTAGGCGGAGCTTCTCCATTCAGCAGTCAGTTACGAGCTGTGGGTAGGCGGAGCTTCTGCATCCAGCCAATGAGTATACAACATGCAAATACCTATCGTTAAACCTTAAACCTGCAATGGGAAGCGGGCATAAGTTTGTGAACATTTTTTCAATTTCAATTTCAATTTCAATTTCAGCAATGCGGTTGTTCCGATCTGCGCTCATGCGTTGAGGAGAAATACGATGAGAAGATGAAACAGAAAGAGGAAAGATGGGGTGGCAAAATGGAACAAATGGAAGCCTGCAAGGACGAGTGAGTACTTCCATACCATAAACTTTCCTTTGCCGGATTACAGGAGATTGTTATAGTCCGACTAAACGGACCGTACTGGAACTAATTACGGGAACGCATTCATCGATCGATTTCGATTCAACCAAGATTCAACGCATTTAGATTGATATGTTTATGGGGTCTCTTTACTGTTCAGTCAAAAAAAAACTGTCCCTTCAGGGTCTCATATTTTGGTCAGACTTTAGTTAAAAAATCTATCTCAAAAAATGACTGGAACTAAATATGAAGTATATATTATAACTTGCTGTAGCTAATTGAACTCTGTGGTTAGGTTGAAAATATAAACTAATAGTATTATTTTGGGTTATAATTTTTATTTTCAAACTGGTCAACCTATAGAAAATAAGCAATTACACAATATTCACTATTGCTTTTTAAGGTTTTAATGTTTTTTTATTATTTTTTACTGCAGGTGTTCCGACCGACTGGGTGAGTATCGCCAAGACCTAGAACAGTGCCACAACGACATGAAGGCTGACTTTGAACAGATGAAAGATTCCAAGAAGGATCTAAAAAAACAAATGGCAGACTGTGTTTTCAGCAATGACCAAGTGTAAGTAAAAAAATAATTAAGTATAAGTTTCAAATTAAGAGTGTTTTTGGAATGTTTTTAAAGATGATGCTATGCATCTATTGCAGAATGATTTCGCTGGTAATACTGTGTAATTATTGAATGTTTTGCAATTTTTTCAGTTTTAATGTTCTTTATTTTTAAAATGGTAAATGAGAGCTTTTTTGATGGTCAAACTGTTAATAAAATTTACTGAATTTCAAAAAAATGCTGGTCCCTGAGGGCAGGTGCTATAAAAAGTAGGATATTTTAGAGCAGTAATTTCATGCAGAGCAGTATTACGTGTAGTATTGCATATTCAAAGGTCATTCACCAAAATTACGCCAACTGTTTTGTCTCAGGGCTCAGCAATTTTTTAAAATTTAAAACTGTTATTTAAAAAACTTCATTTTTAGCTGCGATGCGAACGCCAGAAAGCGCAGAAGCCCACATCACGGCAAGAAAATGAAGTTTTTGCGTCAACTCATGGAAAGCGATCAAACCCCACCGGTAAATCTTTTAGTTTCGTTTTTTTTGGCTCAACGCTTGATCCAAAGCAGAAGCTTAGCAGATTAAAGTCAACTCATAGTGAATAAGTTTAACATATTTGTGATAGTATCAAGAGTACACAATAGGATAAATTTACGATAAAAAGGATAACGATCGTTTACATTATTTTATATGTACTCTTGATAATACATACTAACACTGAGTCAATTTTGGCATGATCAAGTGTCAAGAAAAGGTGGATACTACTATGAAAAAAAGACAGCATCACCATCATAATGACCCAGGGGGGAATCCGAACCACTTGTATCCGAATCTGCAGCCCAGCGGTGTACCGTTGAGCTACTGGGCCGACGATAAGCTGTCGTAAATCCTTTTTCAGTACGCTAGGGTGCATCTTACTTCACTTCTGAACATCATGACAAACCCTACTTTTATTTATAGAATCCCATTAGTTACATACACCAGGTTTAAGTTACAGAAACTGTTCTAAATTGTGAATGCTAGCCATTTTGTATTGTAGGAATTCCAAGACTTTGTGGAATGCATGAAGGACTGCAGTGGAATGGGGGGCAGAGGTCACGGCAAAGGTCACGGGAAAGGTCACGGCAAGGGTCGCGGAAAGGGGGGTCATGGCGGTCACATGAGAGTCTTTGACGATTGTGCCGATCAGTTGGGGTAGGGTTTGTTTTGGTGTACAATTTAATGATTTTCATTTACAATGAATGATGTAGAAACAAGTTATGTGCCAAGGTAAGTATTACTCGAACTTTGTAGTATTTGGGAAATGTGATGAAATTCATTGGGCGTAACCGTTTTCAGTCCAATTTGAGCTGATTTAGTTAAAGAAAACTCTTACCCTAGACTTTCAATTCGCTATGGCGCAAACAGAAATGCTCGCAAAATTATTTCTGTTATGGTATATATTATATTTTTAGATGCTCCGTGGATAGTGATGCAATCAAATCAGTGGGCATGGACTGCATGAAACAAGCCTTCGGAGATAAACCCAAGATTGATTTCTCAAAACATTGCGTTTGCATTCGGGATGCTCTAAGGTTGGTTGACTTTCACCAAATGAGTAAGGGTCGATTCATACTTACAGCCGTATGTATTGTGCCTATAGCAGACACAGTTACGAAATAATCACGCCACTAATAGTGAATAAGATCAGAATGTGGCGTGATTATTTCGTAATTTTGCCGGCTGAACGGAAAAACGGATGTAAGTGATACTCGAGCCTAAAAGTATATACTATATGTGTAAGTTATAGCACGATGTAGAGTGCACTCAGCGATTTATACGCACTGTTACGTGAAGCGCCAAGTGCATGAACGAGTGCGCGCAGCGCACGAGTTTATGCACGCGGGCTTCACGTGCCAGTGCGAATAGTGCCTGAGTGCACACTACAAGTATGGGTTATAGCACTGGTTGGCGTGCTATAAGTGATTTATACGCATGTTTCTGTGAAACTCCGAGTGCAGGAGCACGAGTGCGCGAAGCGCACGAGTGCACCTGCACGAGGGTTTCACACTTACTTTTTCGCACTGCGTATCAATTACTTTTAGCACAACCACCAGTGCTATAAGTGACTTGTAAATTGATTCAAGTATAGCGTGCAGTATAAGTAGACTGCACGCTGCAGCGTGCAGTATAAATCGGGTTATTGCACTTTACCGTAACACTGACTCGAGTTACAAAGTATTATAACGTTCCTGTAATATGCCTGTCTTGAAATATACAGTGCAATATGTCAATAACGATGCACGCTGTGAATCTAGCAGCGTGCACTTAGTTATTGGCGTTAGTTATTGCACTGTTATTTCAAGACAGGTATGATATAAGCACAATTATTGTTTATTCGTTCAACCAAGAGTACATAATAGGAAAAGTATGACACTTTTTTCATCGACCAGCTTGGCAGCGCGGCAGTAGCGCAATAGCGGCCAAACTAGGTCCCACACGGCACCTTTTTAAAGCCATCAGCCAATCATCAATTAGGGAAGCCATTTAGCTCCGCCCACACCGTGAGATTACGGTAGCTTGCTTGTGGGCCAATTCTGATTGGCTGATCGCTGATGTTAAAAGGAACGTTTAAGTTTCTTGTTTCTCTTTAAAATTATGGCTGTAGCAGGGATAAAACATAATTAGGAAACAGGGACCACCCATCCCCTTTGCCGATAACACTGGTAGTAACAATTTTAGCAATACATGATTTTATTCTTGAATTTTTTAAAATGACATTCTGTTTTTTCTGCTTTTAGAATGTCCGAAGGAGACCTGGAATGTGAATAACCATTAAATTGATTTTAGAAGAAACTGTACAAAAATTAACTGTTCTAGAAATTATTATAAAAAAAGTACGTAATAAGATGATACGCTTATTTCTATGTACCATTTCATATGCAATAATATTTAACCATATATCATATATTTGTTAAATAACTGTGACTTTAATGCTATACGGGAGTTTTTATATTAATAAACTACAAATGTAACCTCTATCTATAGTTTGTGTTCACAGGAACAAGTCGTGAGCAGTTTGTAGTCATTCGTCAAAATTGTTTCAATCACAAATGCACACAGGGGGAGGGGTAGAGGGTATCCTCCGCCCCCCTTCAAACACTAGGCACCCCCCCCCTGAATCCCCCACGCCCCCTTTGATGGCCAAATAAATGCCCCAAAAATGAGTTAAAAAGAAAAAAAACTGAAATTTATTGGGTTGTCAGAAAAAAACAAAATCAGGACCACTCTCCCACCGCAAGCGGCAGGGGTCAGGAACCCCCCACTTCCGTGCATCTTTGTCTCAATGTCTGCGAAGATTCCAATGACAATTGTCGTAAGGACGAATGTGCCACTTGCAACCCGAATCCATAAATGTCCTATAAATACAAAAATTACACAAATCTACCAGTTACAGTAACCTCCTACGTAACTTCCTACCGTAATCTGACTGCTGGTCTATGCTATGTATTTTCCTAGTTTCGCAATGAAGTAGTAGTAAGTGATAACTAGTAAATACATAAGATTAGACTTACCTACTACATCACATTCATAATAAAAGTTAAAACAGAGTCCGACCAAAATTCATAAATTTTGCTGTTAAGATAAACTGTCATACTTTTACTTCATTGTCAGTCAGACAGTGCAAACATTAGTTAATTACTTATTTAATAATTATATAGCAAACTAACCCAAACTTATTTCATGCAGTAAACATCTGAGACTGCAAGCCACTGAGGTTACCGAAATGAGACAGAAATGTATATAGCACGAGTAGCGATTAGGTATATAAACCATTAACGTCACGGAAAACTGGCCTCGAAAACTTGGATCAAGGGTTCGCGCGATATGAACGTGCCTTATCGTTGGCTCCAAATTTATGACTAACTTTAACTTTACTTATGTCTACAAGACGAAGCAATACAAAGAATTTAACAACGTTTAACGATTTAATTAACATTTGCGTTCTCATACGTTTAATACGCAGTACGTAGCACGACAAATTGTGATATTATTTCACAAGCTGGCGTTGTTGCTTAAGATGAGGTACGGTTACGGTAAGGCAACCTCTGTCCGGAACGGCAGTCCCTCATGGCAAGTCCAGTTCGTATGCAACAAATTAGACGAAACGATTCAGTTAATGCTTCACAACAGCTGACCGAAAATTGTCCTTGTCACTGTCTGTGTGATCTTTAGGACAAGTATATATGAACCGGGCTTACCGACCACGTAGGGGTGGACTGCTGCATGTTGCAACATGTTCGTCCGTGCATATATTATTCCAATTGTTGAAACAACTCTAGTGACGTTGTTTGATCCAGAAGTTAGTAACACAACTGCGGTTCCCGCAATAATAGGGCGCAGCAAGCGGCCTATTATTCAGTGAAAACGGTCTAGTTTCCATACTTTTAGCAGGTCATTTTTCGGCTTCAGGCACGTTAAAACTAACACGAACGAGCAGTTAGTTACTCTATCGACCTATTATGCTATTAGCGTCCCGTAGGGCATTTTTCTTATCTATAATAATATAATTAATATGGAATGATAACACTATCGTGATAATTATTATAATACCACAGTGAGGTGGCTCTGTAAGGGCTGGCACTGATTTTCCTAAACATGACATAAGCTTACGGTGTTATATACGTGACCCGGTTCTCTAGTTCCTGGTCAATAAAGTTGGAGTTATTTTATTGTCAAAATTAATCTTACGTGTTTCATAGGTAAATCACACATAAATCAGTGGTAACCTACAGTTTTTATAGTCTCAAATGAAAGCTGTTCTTATATCCTGACGTATGCCGAAAACTAGAACTTTTTACCAGTTAGCTAAAAAAATCATGGCGGAAAAAGTTTTTACGTAAACTTAGTATTTATATTGCTATTCAAAAATGTTACGCAACGGCTGTGATACCAATGATAACACAAACAAGCACGTTTTGCGAGTAGAGTTGAATTAGTTTTGGATAAATTTCGTTGCGAGTTGCTTGCAATGCTGAGGATATTCTTCGAATATAGAACGCGGCGCCAACATTTCTACATGCCAACATTTGCAACTAAACATGACTAGTTAATAGTTAGTTTAGTTTTAATATAAGTTTGTAGCCAGCAACTTCAGCACTAATGGTGAATAATAAATATAATAATAAACTGATATAATTATGACACGGAACGTCAAAGTTTCTGAAAGTGTAACAGTTTCAATTTTTTTCTACCATACGTGCCATAAATTTTTAGTACAGAAATAGTTTCAGCATATTTTAGTGTAGTTTTACTCAAAAAAATGAAAAGCCAGCGTAGGGTAACAGAAATCTTTTTGACCATGTGTGATAAACGCAAGACAAAAGTTAAAAAGTCAAAAATGGTGGAGTTTTCTGTTATAACGACCGACTACAGCACCTTCGATTTTCTTTACTTTTTGCATATATATAGAACGATATTAGGCGTATAGGCACAGATAAATAATTGTTGCCGCCCAAACCGATTAAAAGGCTATTGCTAAAAAAACTGATATAATTATGACACGGAACGTCAAAGTTTCTGAAAGTGTAACAGTTTCAATTTTTTTCTACCATACGTGCCATAAATTTTTAGTACAGAAATAGTTTCAGCATATTTTAGTGTAGTTTCACACCAAAAATGAAAAGCCAGCGTAGGGAAACAGAAAGGTTTTAGTCCATGTGTGATAAACACAAGACCAAACGACTGTCTACTACACCTTCGATTTTCTTCATTTTTTGCATACATATAGACTAATAGCAGGAGCATAGGCACAGGTAAAAAATTAGTGCCGCCCGAACCTATTAAGAGACGTTTTCTATAAAAAACTTGAAAAACAATGACTATTGAACGTAAAGTTTCTGAGACTTGAACGACTGTATTTTTTTACTTGTACATGAACTTTAACTTTTTCTTGCACGTATTAATAGAACATATATTTGGGTATTATCATGCAAAAAATCATTAACCATCAAACACCTTGAAACCTTTGCATAAACTATTTTGCTGAAAGAAATAACTTTTTGGAGTAAATTAATTGATTGCTCCAACAGGTTTTAGCTAACTTTCTGGTCAGCTTACTTGAAAGTAATTACTTAATTCTTACTGAAAGTTTTGCCGCAAATTGGACTTGTTATTAAGTTGCCAGCGAAGCAGTTGTGCAACCCATTGTATTCGTTGTCCTGTTTTTCATTATTTTTTCCTGTTAGCAAAAAAAGTTTTTTAGAAATTTGACTCTGGAGTTACTGGGTGGATTGGTCCCAATTGGTGGGAGTACCGACGAGTACCTGCACCCCCCCCTCGGTGAGGTGACTCCTTGACCCCTAGGGGGGCTGGGTCACGTGACCCCGATAATTTTTGAAAGTCTCAAAACACCAAGGGCGGGGGCAGTTTGTGTACTGAAAAAATATTTTGGTCTTAGAATTGGATACAAATTTTTTTCTAGGGGTAATTTGGGTCCCTGATTCCGGATCCGGGGTTAATTTTACCTAGAAGTCTAGGACCCCCTTGGACCCTCCTATGACCCCCTAGGGTACCCCTCCTAATTCTATTCATTAAAGAGGTCTAACCAATTCATCCATATCCAGAGTGTCATTTCGGCTTAACATAGCCTGCCGAATTGTTATGCTGGCCTATGATTTGGTCGATCGGTCGAATGTGGCCCGCCGGCCGGCCGTCTTATTTTAAACGGCCTGCCGGCCGGCGTTGGGCGGCGCCCGATAACTCGGTTCCCGTTCCATTTATTACATAATAACATGATGCATATAATACTAATTCGCCTAAAATATTTGGCAATAGCTGCGGCAAGTTTCAACACATTACATCCGATTTTAATGTTTCGCCTTGGCTATTGTTTAAAATAAACAGCTATACATAGGTAGCTGCAGTCAGCAATGGTTATATTATGAAAGTAAGTGATTGAGTAAGTCAGAAAGTAGTGTGTAAAATAAAAAAATTGTTTACAAAGAAAACTAGAGTTGGACCCGACACAATAACAAACATGACAAAGAATAGTTTTCAAAAGAGCTGCTCTATAAAGCATGCTTCTTAAAATGAAAACGTAGCCTACTGACAACAAACTGAAAATAACGAACTTTAAGTATAAACAGCTATGACTGACTTTCAACATGAATGATATTTGAAACAATTAAATCATTTGAAAACCAGCCTCGGTGCTGGTTTTCAATTTGAGCGGATGTTCTTCTTAAAAATCTGAACGCTGGTTTTCTTAAACCACCTTTGTGCAATGCAAACGGTGGTTTAGAACGTGCATATAAGGCATATAAGATTGAATTTCACTGCGCTGGCTCGCTAAAACTAGCCCTTAAACCATGGTTTTATAAAACCATCGGTAAACCACCTTTGTGAAATCCACCCGTAAAGTTGAGCGACAGGCCCCTGAGCTAGACGTTATGTATTTAATGGTTCGTTTGTTTGAGCTTGCAGACCTATCCCGCTTGCAAACGGCCGCTCGGAGTTTGCAGACTTGCAATATTTACTCACTAATTCTTGGATAGGTCTGCAAACTC
>JASANF010016234.1:0-17544 GCA_030248245.1 Trissonchulus sp. WLG1_4
AGGGCGTTCCCATCAGGGTTGGATCGTTCTTTTTAAGGTTTTTCCTATTTCTGGCCGGCGTTCGACAAATCTTTGAGTGCACACTAAATCGAATTCGCCAATGCTTAATTGTGTACAAAGAGTGCAACAAATCTTTTAGTGCACTTTTGGAAGTTGAGCGGTTCAGGACCAGCACATATCAGAGATTTGCAGTATGGCTACTAACGTAGAGACATGTGACAAGAGCTTTACAAGTCTCTAACTCGTATTAACGTTTTTCTGAAAAAACTGGCATAAATGTTTTCCAAGCTTTTTACGACTTTAAAAATAGAACAGTAACACTTGTATAATTGGCAAATGTTAGCTATAATTATTGGGTTTGTTACATTAGGTATGTAGCACTGATGGGTTTTTGTATATTGTGGCTTGTGAAAGTTTACGGTGTTCATTTTTATGCATTACTTTAATTCAGTATTTCATTAATATACATCATACACAACATATTAATATACATATACATTATAGATGAATATGTAAAGTTATGTACATTCGACGTAACGTAGCGTAACGAATATAACATTAATAATGTAAGTAACAAATATATCCTTAACCATCAGAGATGCACGGGGGGTATCTTTGAGGGGGGGTGCCCGACCCCTGGCGCAAGGGGGGGTGGTCCCTAGTTTTGGCCATTTTTCGGCGACAGCCGAAAATATTTCAGAATTTTTCGATTTTCAACTTATTTTTGGGGTACTTTTTGGCCGTAGGCGAAAATTTTTTACAATTTTCCAATTTTTTACGCGTTTTTGGGGCACTTTCTTGGCCATCAGAGGGGGGGGGTGGGGGGTTGAGGGGGGGTGCCGGATGTCTGAGGGGGGGTGCCGACCCCCCACAGGGGGGGGGGGGATACCCCCCCTACCCCCCCCTATGTCATCTATGTTAACCATCCTATTCAGTAGTCTGCACTAAATCTATTCATATCTGCTTCAATCTCAGTAATAAGTCGAATACTGGACTAAACTGTATAATCGACAACTGAAATTTAACTCAAAGTGAGACTAAAGGTGGTAATGTCGGCAAATCAGTTTTGCTTATATGTAGTTTGCAAAAAAAAAAGCTTTTCGCTTTGAAATTTTATGTTCACTGAGCAACTACTACAATGATGTATGGTACCAAATAATCACTTCCTGACCAAAGACTACCGACATTACCAAATATCACCAATCGCCATCTGTAAGCCAGTCAAAAGTATTTTTATGTCGCCACAAAAGCGACATAAAAAATCAGCCAAACGAGCTGGATATCAGCTTCTGAAGTACACATAATGTGTCGACGGACAATGCTTTTCAACAAATAAGAAAATATAAAAACAAAAGTACGTCTTTCTTCAGATTTAAAAACAAGCTTCTAGATTTTTCACAATTTATCATTATGCTGCGAGTGCTTCACAGTTCAAAAGAGTATAACTCACAAGATACTGAAGCATTTGTGTGCATAAACTAAAGCATATATCTGTGAACAATGTTTAGTCTGTATGAACAAACTAAAGAAATAAACTGATAATTGTGACGAAATTATCATAGAATGTGAATAAGTTTTCAAAACGTCATTTTATCGATTTTGCGACTTCACTGCAAACTGTATGTTGCACCAATTTTGCTGAAACTTAGCAAAATTATTTGCCTTAACATTTACTTTGAAAATAAAGAAAGGACATTTGACTGAACAAGCTTTACAGCCACGCAAAGTCGACTGCTTCCGCGACACTACCCCCTTAAGATACACTATGTAATTTTGTATAATCCGCCCAATACTATTCAAATTAACACTAGAACAATAATATTTTAGCATGCAAATAATAATATCTTAACGGTAGTTAATATTAAATGTTAGTTTTTTATACTAAAAAGATTGTTGTTTAGAATAAATGGCATTTATTTGTCTGATTTATTAAACTAAAATAAATATTACAAAAATTTCTTGTCAGAAGCAACAGGGTACGATAGAAACCGTAGAATTGTCATAGCCCGAAGTAAAAAACATTTATCATAGTCCTGTAATAGTTGAAGTAAAAGATCAATATTTTCAATCAATAGTTTTTCAATGTCTTGTGTTTTACATTTTTTATTTTTTCATTTTTCATTTTTAATGAGTAACGCTTGATTACAAATACACATGAAAAATGAAACTTTCCCCGTGACATCATTCCCCTTTACCCCAGCCGTCCGCAAACCCTAAAGTAGCCGAAAGCTTCCCAAAATGCAACTGTGGCTGATGAGCTGAGCTGACTAAATGTTGACATCCCCTTGTTTTTCTGAGGGCTGGCTTTACCTCTCCTATCACTTCTATCAATGAGGGTGCAATTAAAGGGCTGTCGATCATGCGAAAGTATTGCAATTAAGTAAGCAAGCAAGTAGATTAATGTAAACGTTGGCTGATTCGGAAATAAATTCAATTTTTGTCGAGCATGTAAAAGTCTAGCAATCGATTCTACCTACGCTCACTTCCTTGCACATATATATGAAAGTTTTGATAATTTAATAATTATTTATTATTATATTTTATTTCATATATTAAATATATTATCATTATCATAAACATGTTTGTATATTTTTGAATATACTACGTACGTAAAGCAGCCATTGCTGGTATTCACAAACTCAGTGACTAAGAATAAATTCGTAGGAACGAAAAGCTTTTATGAAATTTTAGATATTTTTCTTGCTTGTTTTTTTGCTAAATTAGGCCTTTAGTCATTGGTTTGTGAATAATAAAAAAGTACATTTCCTGCGCCCAAAATATTTCAGCTGCGCAATTTGGCATCGTATTCGCATGAAGAGTCCGTTGACACAATCAGTTTCGTTGGTTTATTAGCGATCAGTTTGAAAACAAGGTCTAAAAAAGTTTAAGGTTAATTAAAAAGTTTTTCAATAAGAGGTTTATAGTTTATAGTACTTTATGAAAACTATAATAAATTCAAGTAAAACGTAACGCAAAAAGCACAATCAGATATAGTTTTATAAAAAACCGTCGTTAAACAAAAGGATCGTTTAACAAACTAGCGAAACTGATATTGTGTAAAAAGTTTTAAAAAGTTAATGAGCCAACTACGTTTCCGCAAAAACGTAAACGCGACAGCACCGACGTAAGGCGCCAATCGGATTCGATATAATCTCGTGTAGACTCACGAGTTCACAGCTGATCGTACAAACGTAAAGGTGGTTTCCGCGAAATTCAAACATCGGCTTTGTCACGTGCTCCCACCACTTCTTTTTTGGCGCTTTTGATTGGACGATAACGACGAAAAAGTCACAGAGAATCGCGGTTATTAAAAACGATGACACTTTTGGGCCAAAATTTGTCATTTCGATGCAATGAAGTTCGACTTTTTGGTAAAATTACAACCAACAAAACTTCTAGTCCAATTCGGATTGGCTGAATAGAACACGTGATGGAATTCCGATAATTATATAAGTAGTATATATTCAGCAAATTTCGCAAGTAATTTATCGCGACTTTGCCAAGTGCAAGAAATTCGACAGTGCTTGTCAAACTATGATTCCAGAACGAAAATGTTTGCTCTTAAATACCGACCAGTGACCTTATTGTGACAAACAGAGGAAGCTAAGTGGACACTGACATTGACACTATTGACACTAACTAATTGCAAGTGTCAGTGTCATATGCGACTTATAGTAGCGTGCGACGCTAGATAATGGAATAAATACTTTTAATTGAGTGAAATCCTGTAGATGACACTATCGAAGTAGTCTTAGCAATGGGGGGAATGATTGAATAGTGTAGTAGGTGATTTAAACTCATGAAAAAGTATGTAAGTAAATGCAAATAAACTTGACCATATAATTACAGAACTAAGAATTTTAAAATGTTTTCTAAGAAGAAATAATAATAAATTTAAAGATCAAATACTGTTTTTATAAAAAATAGTATTAATTTTTTGGCATTTACTAAACCAATTATGTAGTGCTTCAAGCCGAAAGCTGTTATGATTTCGTCGGCAATTACCGCAATTAATTATTGTTTTCAGGGGAAGTAAATTAATGCTACAAAACTTGGGAAATTGGTTAGTGTTTGTGGTCATTAGTTACTTAATGTTTATACATTAAGTGAATAATCAGTTACTTAAAAGCCTAGTGTGTCTGCTGAGTTGGTACAAGTCAGCTTGGATCATTAAGAAGAAAAGTAAACGAAAATGTTCATGTGATACCATCATAAAAGATTTTTCAGAAACAGAGACTTGCTGTGCTGCAGGTTTGAAATTATAACTAAGCTAAGACCATGGTTTGAGAAAAATTACAAAATTCGTAACGAATGAGGGAATATTTCGTAATGAAGTTATGCGCAATCATACAAAACGCACGTAGAACCATGATTTAGTAAAACCACCTTTGTGAAATCCACCCTTAAAATCGTCCCAATTATGCACTAGAATACCTTACTGTAGCTCCACGTTTGTTTAGTCGAAAATATACCTATAAGTATGCGTTATGGCACTGGTTGGCGCGCTATAAGTGATTTATACGCATGTTTCTGTGAAACTCCGAGTGCAGGATCACGAGTGCACCTGCAGGATGGTTTCACACATGCGTATCGATTACTTTTAGCACAACCACCAGTGCTATAAGTGACTTGTAAATCGATTCGAGTATGGCGTGCAGTATAAGTAGAAAAACGCGCTGCTGAGTGCAGTATAAGTCTGGTTATTGCACTTTATGGTAACACTGAATCGAGTTACATTAAAAAGTTACGACACCTCCTTTACATCATTAGTGACGTGAATCCCGGCAGCCTGAATCAATGAGACCGCCACGTGTATGTTCCACACTTCTGCTAAAAAAGCGCGCGCACGTATACAATAGCTATTCTGGTGTCACGAAAAAAAGAAAAAAGTTTCATATCTGAAGCAATACCTTGAAATCGGGCGGTTTACTTTTCAAGAATTTATATCCAACTTTTTCAGTCAATCAAAGTTGGATTCTTTTAAACCAGTTATAAATTAATAATAATTAATATTTAAGTAGCAGTGGTATGAGACACTATTGTGGGGATGCTACAACTGTTCCCCAAGAGAAAAAACACCTGTTGACTGCTCACAAGCGATTCACTTTATACTTTTTCCCCTGCTTAAATCAAATTTGTAGGTACTACAAAAAAGTATGGTCCAGCTACCAATGGTATTCTGTATACGTGTTTAAATTAGTCAATCGATTTTTTTAAATCAATAAAACAATCAATCAGTCGTCAGTTAATCTATGAATCAATCAAATGCATCCAATATTCCAATAGCGAACGGTTCGACACCGAAGCTACATACTTTTAAGCTGCTCTTGAAGCTTGTTTATGGCTTGTATAGCCAATATACATAACTATATCGGCCAATATACATAACTATATGTTCGAAAAAAATGATTTTTATTAAAGTGCCGGACATGCCCAAACTATAACACCAATTCATATCAAACAAGTCATATAAGCCGCACCAATCAAAATCAATTTATATGTTTCTCCAATATTTTCCTGAGCTGTTGCATTTGACTAATCTTGGCGTTATTTTCCGTATATATTCTTGGCGTTTCCTTATTATTAACATCTAAATTTCTAATTTTAACTAAGGAACATAATTTTCAACGGCAACTGGAACTGTTTCTGATGGAACTGGTCCCAGGTGTCGTATGACTGTTTATTACCGGTGTTGCCTTGTAGCTGTCATTTTGTCTGCTAGAATATCAAAGGACTTAATTAAATTGTAGACAATTAATCTACGTATCCAGGTTGAGGGACACTTCGAACGAAAGGTCTTAAATAGAGTCATATACCCCTTGGGCATGGTGTGATATGTGAGGCTTATTAAGTAATATATAAAGATTTATATGCATGTATAATGTTGCCAAGCATGGCACATTACTGTAGTTGATGTCGAAGAACAACACACTCAATCTATTTTGCGGCTTAAGGTGTAAAATTTATTTGTTTGATACATAGCTAATGACTAAATATGGAATTATTAGTCTTAACTGTTTTGTTGGCCCAGGTTCATACTTGTCCTTTAGCACTTAGAGACAGGGATTAGGACAGGACAATTTTTGGTCGGCTATTAGCAACCATTGACGAAAATGTTTCATAAAAACTTGGGCGAAAAAATGGATTTTAAATAGCAGTCTTCGTGCAAAAAAATAGTTCATTTGGAAATTAAGTTTTTAGTAATTGCTTA
This sequence comes from Trissonchulus sp. WLG1_4, assembly GCA_030248245.1. Lineage (NCBI taxonomy): Eukaryota > Metazoa > Nematoda > Enoplea > Enoplida > Ironidae > Trissonchulus > Trissonchulus sp. WLG1_4. The sequence goes on from JASANF010016234.1 coordinate 6,212, forward strand.
AGGACGAAACGATAAGGACAAAGAAAAGGACGAATATGAACCGGACTCTAGGTGGGCTCTAAGCTGCTGTCTGATTTGAACGCACCTGTTACTGTTGGTACAAATGGAAGGGCAATCAGTGACACAGCAGCGATGAAGTGCAGACCACTGATTGGATAGCGTCGGCCCCACCTAAAACACAAATTGAAATGGCAAAATTAACTGGGCAACTGGGCATTAACTCCTAGCAATGTCTACGCAGTGTTAATGAGGAACAAATTTCTCTTTTAATTTATGAGTCCGTGTACCTATTTAGTAATGTTTCTCACTATTTTTCGTTCAATTTCACTTTTTCTTTCAAGGTAAAAATATAGAAATTTATGTACGACGTAATGAAATATTGCCCGGAGAAACATTTTTCATCTACGTAAACCGGTAATTCATAAACTACATATGTATGTCAGCTATAGTTCTGCTTCAAATTAACTTAAGTAGTATTAATGTAAAATTTGTAAGGTTATAATAAGCCTACGCGCATTACGCAACAAAAGCGAAGGTATTAATTTATTTACTTATTTATCAATATATAAGTAGCTTAAGAGTTCACTATGCTATTTCTCATATTAACTTTACCCACTTGACTTTCAGTAAGTCCTATTCTGTAATTCATTAGACAGAAACATGACGTAAAGTCTTATGAATATGAAAGCCGACACTTTAGCTAATTTTTTCTGCCATTAATCATGGCTGGTTTGTACTTGTCAGCATTCGTCAATAGGTTCGGGTTTATTTGTACTTATATGTAAAACCAGGTTCATACTTGTCCTTAAGGACACAGAGACAAGGAAAAGGACAAATTTTGGTTGACTGCTTTGTATATAATTTAGAAGTGACTCTACATTTTGCAATTAAAGATTGGCTAATTTGACTAGTAGGTAGTTTTCTTGGACTTGCCAATAGACAAAACGACATGAACTAAAAGGCAAAAACAAATATGAAATGGGCTTGAGCGTTTTTGTTTGCGACGATAATTTTAACTTTTGCACTTTTCAATGTCGATGTGTTATAAATAGCATACGATCAACCAAATTGTGATGCTGCTTTGCTTACTTAAGCCCATTTCACACGAGGGCACATTTGAAAGCACATCCCATGCAACATCCCATGGCAACTCCGTAAAATCTATATATGTGCTGTATACTGCTGTAGCTGCTTTGTTTTGCAAAATTTTGCATACCTAAATTGACGTCAGATTATAAAGCTAATCAACTTGAAACTAAACTATTTGATCTTGATTTATTAATTAATGTAGATCAATTTTGATTAATTCTAAATTCTGAAAAGGTTTATTGAACTTACTCTCCGCAAAACCGAGAACTAATTTGCGAACGATCACCTACGTAATGAATTACGCGGGTGTATACCAGAAAAAACTTAATATAGCTCATACCCGCACTTTTAGCCCTAGGTAATTTGAGCACCAAGTTCTGATTAAATTCTGAAAAACTTTTTCGCATACTAATAGGGAAATTTAGCCAGAGCGATTACTTTTAGAAGTAACCTGTTGAATTTATTTTTCTAACTCATGCTTGTAATGTTTTTGTTTTAATAAGCCAGAACAGGAAAAAGACTACAAATGCAACTATTATTTTTCATTATTTTTAAAATGCGTGATCTTTTGTGTTGTTGTATGACAGTTGTAATGGCTGCACATTTTCATATTTGCCTTCTTTCCTTGTTTGCCCTTAGATTGGGCTTCAAGCTTAGGCTTAAAGCTTAGGACTTTGGCATCTTCTTTATCTTCTCTGATTACCCGATTAGATACACGATGTGTTGCCACTTTTTGCTCAATTATAACATTTTTGAAAACGGCTTAAACACAGCAAATTGTTCTATAAGCGCTATATATTTACATGCAAAAGCTGCTAAATTATTTTGCTTGCAGCCAACTGTTATGTATGTGTTCATACAAATAAATTGTCAATTAGAGTTCTTGTCATGATTTTTCGGGTGCACTAGCATTGGCGACTTTCGCTTAGGTGACACTTCGCATTGACGGCAAATTTCATTTAAGTATAATATTTCTAACAGGCCTTGACAATTTCTTCTGTCACCTACAGTAAAACTGGTGAGATTAGAACAAACAGAGCAGACAGACTAGCAGGCAATATTAGTTCCTTGACAATGCGTACGTTAACCGATTTTTCTTATTTGTGCTTCAATATTAAGTATCATTCCAAACCGAATATATGATATGCGGATTTATATAGTCCTTTATAATCCTAATACATAAATGTAGTATATGGTATATGTATATGGTCACACTTAGTAATATATAGTCTTCATATATTTAGTCCGAATAAAATTTAAAAATATTTCTGACGGCTCAAGTATGTATGTATTTCGAAAAAACGTACAGCTTTCCAATTATGTCTGGAACGGTTACTTATTTGGCATATTATTTTTAATTTTTCTTCCACTTTTGCTGCATGCCATTTTTCTTGCGGTTTAAAACAAAGACAAAATAATAGAATGTCATACAACTTGTTTCCCAAAACTAAATTTGGACCCAGCTAGGTAATATTAACATACCTCATAAAAATAAGACAGAGGCAAAAGCAAACTCCTAAGCCAATTATCTACTTAATTTGAGTATGATAATCAGCCCAAACTTTTCAGCCCCAACTTTTTTACATTTTTAAATTTTGTTCCTGTCGCTAAAATCAAGAGTACATAATAGCTTCTCACTCTATATAGAAGAAGAGTGAGACACTCTCCAACCTGCCTGTGTTTTAGCACAGGCAGATGCGCTGGTCGTTTTCAGGCTACATGTTGACATTCTATGCAACATGTGGCTGACCAATCAGCGCGTAGATTCCCTGCGTAACACAGTTTAGTATATAATCGCTGATGCGTTGATAAGCATTAAGATAGGGATAAAAGCTTAATAACTCATTATTTATTCATAGTCTGCTTGCAAAAACATTAAAAAAGGTTTGCAAATACCTCTAGGGATATTTTGGCCAACTTTCAGCGAAATTGATTGAGAAACTTTTGAGATATAAACTTTTCTGAATTTCTTCAAAGTTTCTCAATCAATTTTGCTGAAAGTTTGCCAAAATATCCCAAAAGGTATTTGCAAACCTTTTTCAATGTTTTTACAAGCAGACTATGAATAAATAATGAGTTATTAACCTTTATCCCTTTCCCGTTTTATGATTGGGGCACGTGCACAGGCGTCTGCCAATCAAAGAATAGAAGCTCGCTTCTGATTGGCCAGTCACATGTTGCATAGAATGTCAACATGTAGCCTGAAAATCACCAGCGCATCTGAATGTGCTAGAACACAGGCAGATTGGAGAGTGTCTCACTCTTCTTCTATACAGAGTGAGACGCTATTATGTACTCTTGCTAAAATGTATGGGTAGCCGCACAAGGTGTTATGAAAATAGCTAATTCGAGATGTCCGTATTAGCACTTGCAGTTACCTAAGCAAGTCGCAACTATTTTATACTTACCAATCCTAATTCAAGAAAATTCTACGTTATATACTGTCACAAAACAATTGCTAAAAAATTGTTGACAATGGAACCTTAAGCAGTTCAGCATACATTGATAGCTTGTGAACGCGTATAAATTTCTAATTACTTTTCATATTTGTAAAATTATAACGATAAAAACCTTTGATAGGCATACAATTTTATACTGTTAGTTTTTTAATACTATAAATGTCCTGTGATAAACTTGAGCTTGGATTGTTATTGATTCAGTTTAAATTTAAGTTATCTATGTACACACCACTATTTCACTCATACTACGGCAAAGCAATTTCTTCGATCTGCTATAAAAACCGTTGAAAATTTTTTAATATTCATTTTGAAGACAGCTACATTTCTAGGTAAATCATGCCTTAGTGGTGACAAAAACCTAATCGAAAAGTAGTTTTTTCTGCTGAAAAAACACTAATTACACATTTAAGGCTGAAAAATGAAGCCCATTGAGCCCAATTTATGAAACGCAATTTCTGAAAGGCGAATTCCGCCCCTTCAGTTTTCCGTAAAACAAATAGGCAGGCTTTCTTAGTCATGAAATCTTTTGTGACCTCTTACGTTTTATAAACTTTTTCAGCATCTTATTTTATATAATCTGAGCTGTCCGTCTCTCTGTGGTATTAATATAAATTTTTCGCGAACAAAAGCACATAGCTGTTTACATGCGAGTGCTATTTTCGAGAAAGGCAAATAAAGCCCTAGCGAGACCCAAATGACTTATCTTACGATCGGCAGACTAGCGCTCTAACTATTTTGAGATATTAGGCCGAATTCTGACTGTTTTTGATTGACTTTATTACTACTTGACTGTATTCTTTTAGTAAGCTTTAGTCTGAGACACCACTGCAGCGATGCTAGAATGCCTCTAATATGCTTTATTTTCTACTTGAGCCTTGTTCATACTTGTCCTTGTCCTTGCCCTTGTACCAATCATTTTGTCCTTAAGCGATTGTAGAAAAAAGTTGTGTCAACTAAGCAAACTTTCGCATGATAAAGTTTGAGTCACTGGCAGATAGTATGCAAAACATTATTCGAAACGCTTGTGTGAATTCTTCACAGCAGCTTATCAATGTTTGTCATTGTCCCTGTCCTTGTGTCCCTAAAGACAATAGTATGAACCGGGCTTTACAGTGACAATCAATCTATGGGACAGACGTAGTCATAAGTTATAGGGTTTTTACGCGGCGGCCTCAGCCGCCGCGTATATACTATATTGCAAACGTGTGCATCAAGAGCACACAATTGCATCTATCCTAGTGTTAAATTGCTGGTAGGTCAGCAAATAACACTGTTTGTGTGAGCGTGTGTGTCTTTATCGCGTATGTATGTACGTAACTTGGCGACGATTACCTGCCTGCTTCATTTGCTTATCTATGTATCCACCACTGGCAGTTTTTGCATAAAGAACACAGTAATTTGACGAAACGTGTCACGACAATGTTTCGTGGAATATTCATTAGCGCGTCGGAAGCCACGAATTTTGAACTTATGGCAACCATGCCATCACACGGCTATGGAGTCCGCAGTATGGGCGCAGTTGGCTAAGACATGGTAGCTTAAGCGGCTTACCGTAGGTTAGCTGCTGTAAATTTTTTTGCTATATCTCGTTCGGCAAAATGTACGCAATGTTACCTATTATTGGCTATTAAGTACAGTTTTGAAATACAATAATCAATTTTGAACTCAAGTTGTTCACAGTGAGCACGTTTCAACTCTTAGGTAGGAAAATTTAAGCAAAATCGACGCACTGTTGGCTAAGCTTAGGAGTAACATTTGACAAGTGTATTTAATACGTTGGCTTCAAAAAATTTAAAAAAAGTGCCGCGTTTTATATTCGAAGAATATCCTCAGCACTGCAAGTACGTCACACCGCGATCCGTCTAAAATAAGTTTAGCCTTACTCGCAAAACGTGCTTGTTGTAAAGTTAGTTTATTGGTTTCTGATAGCTGCTGGACCAAAAAAGTTCCTATTGCTCCCACAAGAAAAGTGACAGTAGGTTTTTGTAAGCAGCCAAGTAGATATGATTGAACATTAATCGAGTGTTCTACATAGGTAAATACATAAATAATGGCGAAAATTTATAATATAAAAAGTAGCATCAGATTTTTCCTAAAATTAGACACTAATGAATGAATTTAAATAATTAATTAAAATAATTAATCAATAAAATCAGCTGCCGACCTTTCTTTTTCAGAAAGCTAGTTTTTACTATTCAGTGTTATTTACATATAGGCAGGGTAAACTCGTACATTGTTGACACTCGGGTATAGCTGCCACTGCTAAGCTTTTGGATGCATAACTTGGTAACAGCCAAAATTTTTCACAATTAGCTCTAGTTTCAGTTTTCTCGGCTATAGTGGACACTTCACTCGGCCTCTGTTGACACTTGAGGCCTATTAAGAGCATATGCCCGCGTAATGCTCCTGCTGTGGCCGTGCTCTCATTATGCTGAATTCTGGTTAATAATAATCTTTGAAGCAAAAATTCGTTTCGTGTACGCTGAGTACTTCGAATTGTAGCTTTTTAGCCACTGCGGTGAAGCATTATGTAGAAGCTTGCACATAAATTTGGGGTTTATATGTACTTACATCAAGAGCACACATTTGCTTAATGCTCTTGGCGGTTATGACATGTTTTGCACTGTTTTACTGTTTTTATGTGTTATTTTCGGCACATTACTCAACTGCCATTACAGTTCGATTGATTAACGGCTTATATTGACGGTTGTTTATCCTATCAAGGTACCACTTTCGGTTTTTGACAAGATTTTTTATGTTGCAGTTTGGTACTAAAATTTAGCTGTAGTTACAGCTTATAAGTTCATTTTTTGGTGTTTAGTCTATTTTTATTACCTGAAATCATGGTTTTATTTATGTATGGCCTAAAGTCTCTCATTCTTAAAGCTGATTTGATCAACGACGATAACAGCGGTGTTGTGTCAACTTAGGCCGAGTCAAGTGGCAACTAAATCCGAGGTTCAAAAATTTGAATAAGTTTACATTTTACTGCAGCAAAAAAGTTAAACAAATCTGTTAGACATGAGGTTAGGACCATCTGAAAGCCAACAAATTTCTCTATAAAATGGTAGTAGCTTTACATAGAGTTGCAGCATGAAAAAAATTAGCTATTTTGTGAAGAAAAATAATCTATCAAGAAGTGTCAACTATGCACGAGTTTACCCTAATATGTATTTCCACAGTTAAGGTTTTTCAAATTAATTGAACTGATGGTTGATATAAAAAAAGGTTGGGTTTCCATTAAGGAGCTAAGAATTTTAAATTAAATTACAATGGTCAAAACATTCATGAAAACCGGATGTTTTATTAGTAGTTTCTGCTGAAGTAGGAGACAATATAAAGAAATTATTTTTACTGTTGTGAAGTAAGATGGGCCCGTTAAAGTACTTAAAGGGATTCACGACAGCTTTACTTGGTTCATTCTAATACTGATACTGTCTTTTTTCAGTCAGAAATCGACGTTCTTTTTTCGACAGAGTACTGTTTACCTATATGATCTCATTTACGAGAGTAAATTGTTTGGCTTGCGACCACATGGATGGATTTTACAAAGGTGGTTTTACTAAATTATGGTTTTACGTATTTTTTTATGTGATTTGCACATAAATTCATTACGAATTATCGCTGATGCGTACAAGATTTATAAATTTTCTTAAACTATGGCTTCCGGTCAGTTGAAATTGCAGCAAAAAATGATACCTGCTGTGCTGCAGGTCGGAAATTGAAACAATATCGACGAATTTCGTAAAGATTCGGGCAAGATTTTGTAATGAAATCTTGTGCAAATGTTTTGTAGAGGTATTTAAGTTTTTTACCGAAAATCAAAGTAACAAAATATTTTCAATGCCATCTTGATACCAACACTCTTTTCAGGATGAAAACAAACTTTGATAGTGATTTCGAGTTATACATATATACATGCTTTAGCACAGTCATGTAATGTCGGCCATTAGATTAATGGCAATATTATGAAATAGTTTTTTATCGAATACTCATAATTCAAAAATGTTGCCGAAGAACTTTGGTTCTCGTGAAAAAGCAGCGACCGACTCTTGTGAACCCATTTTCATTATTTATTCAAGAAACATTCTCAGTGTTTGCGCCACAAAAACTGAACCTACGCAAGACGTACTTTTGCCGTTCTTGGTTAAGTTTCTTTTTTAATCCCGCCATTTGTTTCTGGTGACGCCGTGAAAGCTCGTGAAGTCACACAAGTGTGAGACAAAGGAAGAAAGTCTGTGTTGCGTCATTTTCTGGTATTTCGCAAAATGTCGTAAAATAAGTGAGGTGGGCTTCACAAAAGGTGTTTAACGTTGGACTCATTATAAACAATTCTATTCGAATGAAACTAAACGTCGTAATAAAAAATTCTGGGTTCCAAGTGTTTAAATTTTATATGATAACGTGCTCGACTTGGTTCAAGTTAGACTAGGTTAAACTTTAACACCTTTTGTGAATCCCAGCCATGAAAACTGACTAATTTCACCACGTGTAGTACCTACTTTAGCGGTAGTTAACATTCAACTACTTTTCTTTTATGTCGCTTTGTTGAAGTAATAAGTATATAACTCAGCAATTGTCAACATAACACGTTGATTTATATTAATATTGCTAATTTGATCAGTATCTATCCATACTTACTTTCCAACATAAGTATTTCACGACAAGCATTTTATGTTAATTTGCATGTTATGGGCGTATTTTATCTAAATGCAAATATATTCTGGCTTATTTCAGCACCGACCCTTAATCACCATGATGGTTTGAAATTGTCTATGAAAGGTTGTCACTGTCAAGTACTCAGTAAAATATGGTAAAGTAGCATGCTTGTTAATGAATAATTTCAGGCTGTTTGAATGACTAACTTAATTTCTTTGATGTAGACATAATCTGGTTTGAAGGCCTGGTTTGCTTAAACCATTTGAATAGAATTTTACACCGAAACGAAATTTTAAAACTCGGCAATGGTTTTGCTCAAGGTCTAAGATAATAGCGAAAACTATAGTTTTTAATGGTCATTTTACATTTTACTAAATCTATATTGTTCATATATATATATATATATATATATATATATATATATATATATATATATATATATATATATATATATATATATATATATATATATATATATATATATATATATATATATATATATATATATATATATATATATATATATATATATATATATCTATTTTATATTTTTTTTTTATATATATATATATATATATATATATATATATATATATATATATATATATATATATATATATATATATATATATATATATATATATATATATATATATATATATATATGAAAATATAGATTTAGTAAATGTAAAATGGCATTAAAAATTATAAGTTTTCGCTATTATCTTAGACCTTTGACAAAACTCATTGCCATTCTAAACTTCTTTGTAAATCTATTTCAATGTTGCAACCAGACCTTAACAGATTATGTCTACATAAAAAGAAATTAAGTTAGTCATTCAACAGCCTAAAATTATTCATTAACAAGATGTCTTTACCATATTTTACTAGTACTTGACAGTGACAACCTTCATAGACAATTTTCAAACCATCATTAATAATCTTGATTAAGGGTCATTGCTAAAATAACCAATATATTTCATTCAATAAATACCCCATAACATGCGAATTAACATAAATAGCTTGTCGTAAATCCTGTATGTTCGAAAGTAAGTATGGATAAGATACTGATCAGAATAGAGCAATATTAATATAAATCAACGTGTTATGTTGACAATTGCTGAGTTATATACTTATTACTTCAACAAAGCGACATAAAAGAAAAGTAGTTGAATGTTAACTACCGCTAAAGTAGGTACTACACGTGGTGAAATTAGTCAGTTTTCATGGCTGGGATTCACGAAAAAGGTGTTAAAGTTTAACCTAGTCTAACTTGAACCAAGTCGAGCACGCTATCATATAAAATTTAAACACTTGGAACCCAGAATTTTTTATTACGACGTTTAGTTTCATTCGAATAGAATTGTTTATAATGAGTCCAACGTTAAACACCTTTTGTGAAGCCCACCCTCACTTATTTTACGACATTTTGCGAAATACCAGAAAATGACGCAACACAGACTTTCTTCCTTTGTCTCACACCTGTGTGACTTCACGAGCTTTCACGGCGTCACCAGAAACAAATGGCGGGATTAAAAAAGAAACTTAACCAAGAACGGCAAAAGTACGTCTTGCGAGGTTCAGTTTTTGTGGCGCAAACACTGAGAATGTTTCTTGAATAAATAATGAAAAATGGGTTCACAAGAGTCGGTCGCTGCTTTTTCACGAGAACCAAAGTTCTTCGGCAACAATTTTTGAATTATGAGTATTCGATAAAAAACTATTTCATAATATTGCCATTAATCTAACGGCCGACATTACATGACTGTGCTAAAGCATGTATATATGTATAACTCGAAATCACTATCAAAGTTTGTTTTCATCCTGAAAAGAGTGTTGGTATCAAGATGGCATTGAAAATATTTTGTTACTTTGATTTTCGGTAAAAAACTTAAATACCTCTACAAAACATTTGCACAAGATTTCATTACAAAATCTTGCCCGAATCTTTACGAAATTCGTCGATATTGTTTCAATTTCCGACCTGCAGCACAGCAGGTATCATTTTTTGCTGCAATTTCAACTGACCGAAAGCCATAGTTTAAGAAAATTTATAAATCTTGTACGCATTAGCGATAATTCGTAATGAATTTATGTGCAAATCACATAAAAAAATACGTAAAACCATAATTTAGTAAAACCACCTTTGTAAAATCCATCCATGTGGTCGCAAGCCAAACAATTTACTCTCGTAAATGAGATCATATAGGTAAACAGTACTCTGTCGAAAAAAAAGAACGTCTAATTTCTGACTGAAAAAAGACAGTATCAGTATTAGAATGAACCAAGTAAAGCTGTCGTGAATCCCTTTAAGTACTTTAACGGGCCCATCTTACTTCACAACAGTAAAAATAATTTCTTTATATTGTCTCCTACTTCAGCAGAAACTACTAATAAAACATCCGGTTTTCATGAATGTTTTGACCATTGTAATTTAATTTAAAATTCTTAGCTCCTTAATGGAAACCCAACCTTTTTTTATATCAACCATCAGTTCAATTAATTTGAAAAACCTTAACTGTGGAAATACATATTAGGGTAAACTCGTGCATAGTTGACACTTCTTGATAGATTATTTTTCTTCACAAAATAGCTAATTTTTTTCATGCTGCAACTCTATGTAAAGCTACTACCATTTTATAGAGAAATTTGTTGGCTTTCAGATGGTCCTAACCTCATGTCTAACAGATTTGTTTAACTTTTTTGCTGCAGTAAAATGTAAACTTATTCAAATTTTTGAACCTCGGATTTAGTTGCCACTTGACTCGGCCTAAGTTGACGCAACACCGCTGTTATCGTCGTTGATCAAATCAGCTTTAAGAATGAGAGACTTTAGGCCATACATAAATAAAACCATGATTTCAGGTAATAAAAATAGACTAAACACCAAAAAATGAACTTATAAGCTGTAACTACAGCTAAATTTTAGTACCAAACTGCAACATAAAAAATCTTGTCAAAAACCGAAAGTGGTACCTTGATAGGATAAACAACCGTCAATATAAGCCGTTAATCAATCGAACTGTAATGGCAGTTGAGTAATGTGCCGAAAATAACACATAAAAACAGTAAAACAGTGCAAAACATGTCATAACCGCCAAGAGCATTAAGCAAATGTGTGCTCTT